>PVIY010031269.1:0-30098 GCA_004026745.1 Myrmecophaga tridactyla | reverse complement strand
TGGAATCTCTCAGCCATTGACACTTAGTCTCATTTCACTCTTCCCTCTTTGGTTGAGAAGGTTCTCTCAATCCCTTGATGTTAATTCTCAGCTCATTCTAGGGTTTTTCTCAGTCCCTTGATGCTGAGTCTCAGCTCATTCCAGGATCTCTGTCCCACGTTGCCAGGAAGGTCCACACCCCTGGGAGTCATGTCCCACGCAGAGAGGGGGAGGGTGGTGAGACTGCTCGTCATGCAACACAAACATTCTTAACGTATGAACATTCCACACTTGGTGTGCAATCAATGGTTCACAATATCACTACATTGTTGTATAATCATAACCACAATCATTTCTCAGAACATTTACATCACTACAGAAAAAGAAATAAAAAGAAAAAAGAAAAACTCATACGTACCATACCCCTTATCCTCCCTCTCATTGACCACGACTATTTCCCTGTACCCAATTTATTTTAACATTTGTTCCCCTTATTTATTTTTTATTTTTATTTTATTTTATTTTATTTTTATTTACATGGGCAGGCACCAGGAATCGAACCCGGGTCCTTGGGCACAGCAGGCAAGCATTCTTACCTGCTGAGCCACTGTGGCCTTATTTATTTTTAATCCATATCTTTTACTCATCTGTCCATACCATAGATAAATAGAGCATCAGAACTAGGTTTTCACAATCACACAGTCACTTGCAAAAGCTATATCGTTATACAATATTCTTAAAGAAACACGGATACTGGGACACAGCTGTACAGACCTAGGTACTTCCCTCCAACCTCTCCAATACACCTTAAACCAAAAAGGGGTTATCTATATAATGCACACAAATAACCTCTGGATAACCTCTCGACTCTATCTGAAATCTCTCAGCCACCGACATTTTATTTTGTCTCATTTCTCTCTTCCCCCTTTCAGTCAAGAATGTTTTCTCAATCCCTTGATGCTGAATCTCTGCTCATTCTAGGATTTCTGTCCTATGTTGCCAGGGAGGTTTACACCCCTGGGAGTCATGTCCCATGTAGTGAGGGGGAGGGCAATGAGCTTACTTGCTGTGTTGGCTGAGAGAATCTGAGCAACAAAAGAGATTCTCTGGGGGTGACTCTGAGGCCTAATTTTAAGTAGGCTTAGCCTATCCTTTGTGGGGATATGTTTCATATGAAGAAACCCCAAGATTGAGGGTTCGGTCTATTGACTTTGTTGTCCCCACTGCTTGCAAGAATGTCAGGCCTTCTCCAAATGGGGAAGTTGAATTTTCCCTCGTTCTCACCATTCCCTATTGGAGACTTCGCAAATACTTTTTTATTCACTATTCAAATCACACTGAGATTTATCAGGGCATAACTCTGGACAAACCTACAAAATCTCATGCCCTACTCAAGGATCCATGTATTCATGGTGTTCAATCAAACTGTTCATATAAGTTACATTAGGAGATGCACTAGTCAAAATATAAATTTTGTACTAAATAAAGTTTTTGCTTTTGTCTCACACATAAGTTAGTTTTAAAATATGAATTACCATCTATTTTCAACACCCTGCAATATTAACATTCCTTTGTTCTTCCTCATGCAAAAACATTTTTTAAATTTGTACATTTAGTCACTATCATTGTGCATGCTAGGCATTCCTAGATTGTAGGAATCTCAGTTCTTATTGTCTGTCTTTCCTTCTGGTTTCATTTGTACCCCCAGTCCTCCTCCCTCTAGCATTTTCACATTCAGCTTCATTCAGTGTACTAACATTATTATATTACAGTTAGGTAGTATTGAGCTATCCATTTATGAATTTTTTAAATCAGTCCTGTAGCACAATCTGTATCCCTTCAGCTCCACTTACCCCAAATCTACCCTATTTCTATCTCCTGATGGTCTCTGTTCTTAATTGAAATTCTCCAAGTTCATTCATTGATGTTAGTTCATATCAGTGAGACCATACAATATTTGTCCTTTTGTTTCTGGCTAATCTCACTCAGCATAATGTCCTCAAGGTCCATCGATGTTGTTACATACTTCACAACTTTATTCTGTTTCACAGTTACATAACATTCCATCGTATGTATACACCACAGCTTGTTTAGCCACTTGTCTGTTGGTGGACAACTGGGCTGTTTCCACTTCTTGGCAATTGTAAATAATGCTGTTATAAACACTAAATGTGTAAATGTCCATTTGTGTACTTGCCCTTATGTCCTCTGAATAGATATCTAGCAATGGTATTGCCAGGTCATATGGCAATTCTATACTTAGCCTCCTGAGGAACCACCAAACTGCCTTCCACAGCAGTTGTACCATTTGACATTCCCACCAACAGTGGATAAGTGTGCCTCTCCACATCCTCTCCAGCACTTGTCATTTTCTGTTTTATTGATAATGGTCATTTTGGTGGGTGTGAGATGATATCTCATTGTGGTTTTGATTTGCATTTCCCTAATAGCCATGGAAGTTGAGCATCTTTTCACGTGCCTTTTGGCCATTTGTATTTCCCCTTCTGAGAAGTGTCTGTTCATGTCTTTTTCCATTTTGTATTTGGATTGTCTTTTTGTTGTTGAGTTGAACAATCTCTTTATATGTTCTTGATACTAGACCCTTACCTGATACATCATTTCCAAATATTGTCTCCCATTGTGTAGACTGTCTTTTTACTTTTTTGACAAAGTTCGTTGATGCACAGAAGTGGTTAATTTTGAGGAGTTCCCATTTATCTATTTCTTTCTTCAATACTTATGCTTTGGATATGCGATCTAGGAAACCACCTGCTATTATAAGATTTATAAGATATTTCCTTACATTTTCTTCTAACAGTTTTATGGCCTTAGCTCTAATGCTTAGGTCTTAGATCCATTTTGAGTTAATTTTTGTATAGTTTGTGAGATAGGAATCCCTCTTTCATTCTTTTGCATAAGGATATCCAGCTCTCTAGGCACCATTTATTGAAGAGACTGTTTTGTCCCAGGTGAGCTGGCTTGTCTGCCTTCTCAAAGATCAACTGTCCATAGATGAGAGGGTCTATAAACGAACAGTCTATTTGATTCCATTGGTCAGTATATCTATCTTTATGCTAGTACCATGCTGTTTTGACCACTGTAGCTTTGTAATACACATTAAAGTCAGGTAGCATGTGACCTCGACTTCATTTTTCTTTCTCAGGATATTTTCAGCTATCTAGAGCATCCTGCCCTTCCAGATAAATTTGGTTATTGGTCTTTCTATTTCTGAAAAGCAAATTTTGGGGATTTTAATTGGTATTGCATTGAATCTATAAATCAATTCAGGTAGAACTGATATCCTAACTATATTAAGTCTTCCAATCCATGAACACGGTATGCCCTTCCATTTATTTAGGTCTTCTGTGATTTCTTTTAGCAATTTCTTGTAGTTTTCTTTGTTATAGGTCTTTTGCTTCCTTAAATTTATTCCTAAATATTTTATTCTTTTGGTTGCAATAGTAAATGTAACCTTTTTCTTGATTTCCCCCTCAGATTATTCATTACTACTGTATAGAAACATTACAGATTTTTGAGTGTTGATCTTGTAACCTGCCACTTTGCTGTACTCATTCATTAGCTCTAGTAGTTTTGCTGTGGATTTTTGGGTTTTTTTGACATATAGTATCATATCATCTGCAAACAGTGAGAGTTTTACTTCTTCCTTTCCAAATTTTGATGCCTTGCATTTCTTTTTCTTGTCTAATTGCTCTGGCTAGAACTTCCAGCACAATCGTGATAGTGGACATCCTTGTCTTGTTCCTGATCATTGGGGGAAAGTTTTCAGTTTTTCCCCATTGAGGATGATGTTAGCTGTGGGTTTTTCATATATTCCCTTTATCATGTTGAAGAAATTCCCTCCTATTCCTATCCTTCGAAGTATTTTCAACAAGAAAGGATGTTGAATTTTGTCAAATGCCTTTTCTGCATTAATCGAGATGATCATGTGGTTTTTCTGCTTTGATTTGTTGATACGGTATATTACATTAAATGGTTTTCTTATGATGAACCATCCTTGCATATCTGGGATGCATTCTACTTTGTCATGGTTTATAATTCTTTTAATGTGCTGCTGGATTCAATTTGTGAGAATTTGTTGAGGATTTCTGCATCTATATTCATTAGAGAGATTGGTGTGTAATTTTCTCTTCTTCTAGTATCTTTGTCTGGCTTTTTTGGTATGAGGATAATGTTGGTGTCATAGAATGAGTTAGGTAGGCTTCCCTCCTCTTCAATTTTTTTTTGAGGAGTTTGAGCAGGATTGGTACCAATTCTTTCTTGAATGTTTGGTAGAATTCACAAGTGAAGCCATCTGGTCCTGGACTTTTCTTTTGGGGGAGCTTCTTAGTGATTGATTCAATTTCTTTACTTGTGATTGGTTTGTTGAGGTCGTCTATTTCTTCTCGAGTCAATGTTGGTTGTTCATGCCTTTCTAGGAAGTTGTCCATTTCATCTACATTGTCAAGTTTATTAGCGTCAAGTCGTTCATAGTATCCTCACATTACCTCCTTTATGTCTATGGGATCAGTGGTTATGTTTCCTCTTCCATTCCTGATTTTATTTCTTTGCATCCTCTCTTTTCTTTGTGTCAACCTCACTAAGGGTCCATCAATTTTATTAATTTTCTCATAGAACCAACTTCTGGTTTTGCTGATTTTCTGGATTGTTTTCATGTTCTCAATTTCATTTATTTCCGTAACAATCTTCGTTATTTCTTTCCTTTTGCTTGCTTTGGGGCTAGTTTGCTGTTCTTTCTCTACTTCTTCCAAGTGGACAGTTAATTCCTTGATTTTTGCTCTTTTTTGATATAGGCATTTAGGGTAATAAATTTCCGTCTTAGCACTGCATTGCTGCATCCCAAAATTTTGATGTGTTTTCATTTTCATTTGCCTCAAGATGTTTACTGATTTCTCTTGTAGCTTCTTCCTTGACCCAGTGGTTGCTTAAGAGTGCATTGTTGAGCCTACATATATTTGTGAATTTTCTGGCCCTCTGCCTGTTACTGATTTCCAACTTCATTCCTTTATGATCTGAGAAGGTGTTTTGTATGATTTCAATCTTTTTAAATTTATTGAGACTTGCTTTGTGACTTAGCATGTGGTCTATCCTTGAGAATGATCTATGAGCACTTGGGAAAAGGTGCATCCTGCTGTTGTGGGGTATAATGTTTTATCAATGTCTGTGAAGTCTACTTTGTTTATTGTATTATTCAAATTCTCTGTTTTTTTAATTGATCCTCTGTCTAAATGTTCTGTTCATCGATGAGAGCAGGGAATTGAAGTCTCCAACTATTATGGTAGATGTGTCTCTTTCTCTTTTCAGTGTTTTTAGTGTTTGCCTCACGCATTTTGGAGCATTCTGGCTCAGTGCATAAATATTTATGATTGCTATGTCTTCTTGTTGAATTGTTCCTTTTTTTAATACATAATGTCCTTCTTTGTGTCTTTTAACTGCTTTACAATTTAAGTCTAATTTGTTGGATATTAGTATAGCTACTCCTGCTCTTTCCTGATTGTTGTTCGCATGAAACATCTTTTCCCAACCTTTCACTTCGAACCCATGTTTATCCTTGGGTCTAAAATGTCCCTTGTAGACAGCATATAGATGGGTCCTGTTTTTTAATCCATTCTGCCAGTCTATATCTTTTGATTGAGGAGTTTAATCCTTTAATGTTCAGTGTTATTACTGTAAGGACAGTACTTTCTTCTACCATTTTGCCTTTTGGATTTTATATGTCATACCTAATTTTTCTTCTTTTTTGCCTTTACTGATAGGCTTCATTTCTATACTCTTCCCCACACCTCTCCTGTCTTTTCGTATCTGCCTCTAGTGCTCCCTTTAGTATTTCTTGCAGAACTGGTCTCTTGGTCACAAATTCTCTCAGTGATTTTGTCTGAAAATGTTTTAATTTCCCCCTCATTTTTGAAGGACAATTTTGCTGGCTATAGAATTCTTGGTTGGCAGTTTTTATCCTTCAGTATCTTAAATATATCATAAATATATAAATAAATTATATCTTAAATATAAATATACCGCACTGTCTTCTAACCTCTGTGGTTTCTGCTGAGAAATCTAGGCATAGTCTTATTGGGCTTCCCTTGTATGTGATGGATTGTTTTTCTCTTGCTGCTTTCAAAATTCTCTCTTCTCTTTCACATCTGACATTCTGATTAGTAAGTGTCTTGGAGTACGTCTATTTGGATCTATTCTGTTTGGAGTACACTGTACTTCTTGGATCTATAATTTTAAGTCTTTCATAAGTGCTGGGAAATTTTCAGTGATAATTCCTCCATTAGTTTTTCTCCTCCTTTTCCCTTCTTTTCTCCTTCTGGGACACCCACAACATGTATATTCGCATGCTTCATGTTGCCATTCAATTCCCTGAGTCCCTACTCATATTTTTCCATTCTTTTCCCTATATTTTCTTTTGCTGGTTAGATTTCAGATGTCACGCCCTCCAGTTCACTAATCCTATCTTCTGCCCCTGAAATCTAACATTGTGGGTTTCCGTTGTTTTCTCATCTCTTCTACTGTGCCTTTCATTCCCATAAGTTCTGTGATTTAGCTTTTCAGACTTTTGATTTCTTCTTTTTGTTTGTCCCTTGCCTTCTTATAGCCTCTCTCAATTCATTGACTTGATTTTTTATGACGTTTTCCATGTCTGTTCTAACATTCTGAATTAATTGTTTCAATTCCTGTATCTCATTTGAATTGTTGGTTTGTTCCTTTGACTGGGCCATATCTTCAATTTTCCTAGTGTGATTTGTTATTTTTTGCTGGCGTCTGGGCATTTAATTTCCTTAATTAGATTATTCTGGAGCTTGTTTTCACTTTTTTTTACCTAGGATTTTCTTGCTGGATGACTTTGTTGTCTATTTGTTATTTGACATTCAGTTCAGCTTATTCTAGACCTCTAGCTTAGGTTTTGTTTAATAGACCAGAATTTTTCTTGCCCTGTCTGTATGGTACCTTTTTTTGTTTTTCCCTTAGGAGGGTCTACTTAGGTATTATAGACCCCAGTCAGATTTTTGCAGACCAAACTGGCCTCCTCTCAGGAGGAAAGAGTCACCTGCGTCAGTTTTCCCTGTGGGTGAGACCCAGCAGGTTGAAAGACTTTCCTGTGAAGCCTCTAGACTCTGTGTTTTTTCTATCCTGCCCAGTAAAGTGGCAGTTGTCTTCCTGTGGGTCCAAACATCAAATGGTAATGCAGTTCTTTTAATTTCAGCAGACTCTCCCAGCTGGGGGCGTAGTTGAGACAGAGAAGAGGTTGTAGGCTGGCTTTAATCACTTCAGTTTTCAGACCCTGGGGTCTGAATTCTTTGAGGGAGGGATTCCACCTGAGCTGAGCCTCACCCCTCTCCTGGGGAAGTCACAGCCTCCAGCAAACCTCTCAAATAAGCTTAATTCTGCCCTCGCCTGGGGCAGAGGGGCCTGAAAAGCCTTGCAGTTGTATCCAAAGTGCAGTCAAGTTGTAGAAACACAGCCAGAAGAAAGAAAAATCATTTTCAGAGCAGGACCCCTGTTCCTCAGGTTTGCCAATGAAGAGCTTAAGTTGGTATGTTGGTTAAGTTGGTATGTTGGTTTGTGTATCTCCAGGTCCTATGAGCCCCCTCCTCTCCTTCAGGGCCCAGACCCTTTCAAGTATTTTGTGCTGTCCGATTCAAAGAAAACTCTGCTGTTTCTTTTTTTTTTTCTTTTTCCATCAGCCCTACCTCTTCTGAGCCAGGGCAAAACCCAGCAACCTCAGCTTTTACTTGAGGTTCAGCTGAGCTGGGGGCCTGTTCTTAGTAGTCAGAATTTGTTAATTAATTCCACAAATTGGAGCTTGGTTGGGCTCAGGCCCTTGCTGCTAGTAAAGTCTTTTTCCTATCCCCTCTGAGCATCAGCCTGTGGGGGAGGTGCGTGTGCCGCTGTGGCTTGGAGGACTCACAGTTCTGGGTGGGATCGCAGCTGATCCAGCTTGTCCAGACTGGTGTAATCTGTGTGTCCAGTCACTGATGTGTCCCCAGCAGTTGTTCTGTACTGTTCCTGGCTATTTGGTAGCTGCTCTGGAGGACGAACTAAATCCCACACCTCATTAAGCTGCCATCTTGGCTCACTTTTAAAGTTTTTATTTTACTTTTCTCTTTCTATTCCATGGGTAACAGTCTGAGATCATTCTCAAAGTATTTAGGGTCTCTCCTTCAGGCTTCAGGGCCTACTACTGCTGAGATGTTTATTATTATTTTTTTTTTTGAAAAGGGGGTGCATGGGCCAGGAGTTGAGCCCAGGACTGCTGCATGGCAGGCAGGCATGCTATGTCACCAAACTGCCTATGCACCCCTGTCTAGCTTTTACTAGACTAAAGTAGAATTGTACCCCCTACATGAGGTCTGAGCCTCGTTTTGGCTGGGAATTACTGACAAACCAAGTGCAAAAGGGGACCTTCAACACAAACCCAAATCAATACAAAACTTTAGACAAATAAAGTAAAACCAACTTGCAAAATAACCTTATTAAGTTAATCAAATGCCCCAAACACAACAGAAAATCACAAAGCATGTGAAAATCCAAGCAGAAATGGCCCAGCTAAATGACCAAATCTAAACACCAGAGGGGACAGAGAATATGGAACAACTACTGAAGGACAGTTATGAAGAATATCAAGAAGAATATTATAATAAAGAATATCAAGAACACAGTAGAAGGACATGAAGAAGAATTTGAAAGATTAAATAGAAAAATAGCAGATCTCACAGAGATGAAAGATACGGTAGACCAAATAAGAAATACACTTCATCAAGTTGATATCATAGAGTATATTATTAAATGAAATTATTATATAGAAACCTATCACAGTGAATGTTCTTTAAATGATAGCACTTTGAAATGTACTTTTAAATAATAATGCTTCCTTTCATCCCCCTTTAAGTATATGTTTATATACTTATGTTTATGTATTTAGCGAAAATTCACAACATATTTAACTTTTACATACCAAAAAAAAAAAATAATAAAAAGAAATACACTAGAATCACATGATAAGAGATTCAAAGAAGCGAAAGGAATAGTAAGTGAACTTTAAGACAGAACAAATGAACTACAGCGCATAAAAGAAGAAATTGCAAAAAAGATGGAAAAAAAATGGAACTGAATCTCCAGGAAATGACAGACAACAAAAAGTGCACAAATACAAGAATAACTGGTGTCCCAGAAGGAGAAAAGGCCTGGGAAGGTTAGTTGAAGATATAATCAGAGAAAACTTCTAAACCCTTATAAAAGGCAAAAATATGCAAACCAAAGATGCCCAAAGAACCCCAAGTAAGAATAAATCCAAATAGGTCTACTCCAAGACAAATATTAATCAGGTTGTCAAATGCTGAAGAAAAGCAGAAAGTCCTGACAGCAGCACAAGAAAAGTGATCTACTACACTTTTCTTCAGGGGTAAAAGTCTCCCTGACAACAGGGGACATGATTCCCAGGGTTGATCCTGGCCCTAGCACCAAGGAATGAACAATGGCTTCCTAACCAAAAGGGGGAAATGAAATGTACCAAAATAAGGTATCGGTAGCTAACAGATACAAGGGAAAACCACAGTAGTTTGCACTACTCAACAGGAAATCATGGAAGCAAGAAGGCAGTGGTATTACACATTTAAGATCCTGGAGGAGAAAGATTTTCAGCCAAGAATTCTTTATCCAGCCAAGCAGTCCTTTAGAATTGAAGGATAAATTAAAACCTTCAGAGACAAAGACAGAGAGAACTAGTTAACAAAAGACCTGCCCTACAAGCAAACTCACTGCCCTCCCCATCTCTACTTGGGACATGACTCCCAGGGGTGTAAACCTCCCTGGCAATGTGGGATAGAAATCCTAGAATGAGGTGGGGCTCAGCATCAAGAGATTGAGAAAACCTTCTCAACTAAAAGGGGGAAGAGAGAAGTGGGACAAAACAAAACGTTAGTGGCTGAGAGATTTCAAATAGAATCAAGAGGTTATCCTGGAGTTTATTCTAATGCATTATATAGATAACCCCTTTTTAGTTTAAGGTGTATTAGAGAGGCTAGAGGAAAGTGCCTGAAACCATAGAGCTGTGTTCCAGTAGCCATATTTAAGATGATCGTATAATGACATAGTTTTCACAAAGTGACTGTATGATTGTGAAAATCTTGTTCTGATGCTCCTTTTATCTACAGTATGGACAGATGAGTAAAAAAATATGGATTAAAAATAAATAAATAATGGGGGAACAAATGTTAAAAATAAATTGAGTAGAGGGAAATACTAGTGGTCAATGAAAGGGAAGGGAAAGGGGTATGGTATGTATGAGTTTCTTCTTTTTTCTTTTTCTGGAGTGATGTAATTGTTCTGAGAAATGATCAAGGTGATGATGTACAACTATGTGATGATATTGTGATTGCACACCAAGTATGGAAGGTTCATACTTTAAGAATGTTCATGTTGTATGTTGGTTGATTTTATTAATAAATTTTTTTTAAAAAAACTATAAAAACAATTGAAAAATAAAGCTAGGCAGATAGGCAGTTTACCAGATAATACATTCAGGGGTAAAAGTCTCCCTGACAACAGGGGACATGATTCCCAGGGTTGATCCTGGCCCTAGCACCAAGGAATGAACAATGGCTTCCTAACCAAAAGGGGGAAATGAAATGTACCAAAATAAGGTATTGGTGGCTAACAGATTTCAAATGGAGTCAAGAGGCTATTCTAGAGTCTACCATTATGTAAGCTTCAGCTAGATATTGCTAATTGTCATGTTTTGTCATACCCCAATAAACATCATTCCTGCTAACACTGAAGAACACCTCGGGCTCTGAGACCCTACAAAAGTTTCATGTACTACGTTTACTTTTCTGAAACCTACAAGCGCCAGAGGATTCCTAGGCCAGATAAGACCTGAAACCCAGAGGAGTCAGCTTCTCCAAGAATATTAAATAAATTCATTCCCTATCCTATATTGTCGTCACCCCTTTTTAACAAGAAAGTTAGAATGGGTATAGCCCAAGGACTACTGTAGATTGGAACTAAGATCAAAGGAGAAGGAGTTAAAACAAAGAAAACAGAATTTGAGAAATGAGTATGACTGCTGAATCATTATATAAATACTCGTTTTAGTCTCCAGTGTCTTGGAGCAGCTAGAAGGAAAATCCTGAAAATGTGGACTGGTAAACCATACCAAACTTTGAAATCTGTTGTTGTTACATGTTGAAATGTACTTTGAAAATTATTGCTTTTTTTGTTTGTTTATATTTCACAACAAAAAGTATTTTTAAAATTATGCTAGTCATAATCCACTACGTTGATGTCATGTCTCATTAAGAAATATTTACTTGTATTTCTTAGTTCTCTAAATTGGACCCAATTCAATGTGGGCTCATTAAAGAATTTAAGCGAAATTTTTAGAAAACCAAAAAGCCATAAAGAGCAATGTAAACGAGGTCCCCACAATTTCCACTTCTAGGATTTCATAAGAAACTCACACAGGCACTAAATATATGTACCAGGATGTTCAAGGCAGCAGTCAGTCTATCATAGCAAAACAGCCACCAAAGGGAGGACCGGCTTCAACAACATTCCAAAGTATTTACTGAGCACCACCAAGTGCCAGACACACTGTCCTCCAGGGACCTGCAATGCCTTCTATCCACACTGTCCTCCACAGTGCCCTGTAATGCCTTCTGTCTTGGTTTTCTTGCTGTTGCCTCCCAATGTTACCCCTCATGAACTACTACCTCTCCTGCACTGTCAGCTTCAATCAACCCTTCCAAATCTGGTTGAGATACTACCTCCTCAACAAAGTCATTTCTGATCTCCTCTGCTAGAAATAATCTCTCCCTTCTTAAAAATGCATTTAGTTTTTTTTCTATCTTTCTAGTTTTTTTTTAATCTTGTCTAGACATTATCTTGGTCACGTTTTATCTCCTCTGTTAGATCACACACTCCTTGGGGGCAAAGTACATATCTGGTTTGCCTTTGTGACCTCCATGCCCAGCTGGGGCTCAAAGAGTACTAGCTGAACAGGCCACAAAAGTATAATATTGTGAATGTATGTAAATTCTATATCATCCCAATTAGATTAGTCAGGTTATACAACTCTATCATGTAGTCTATCTTCAATTAAAATTCAATTAATGTGCTTTCATTTTCAGAAAATATGACATTTCTGGAGTCTTTCCCAAGTTGCCACACCAAACCCAAAAAGCTGTGTTTTCACATGGCTGCATTTGTCAGAGTGTGGTAACGTGTACACAGGCTCTAGAGCGCAGCCACAAGTGGGACACCAGGGGCAAAGCTACTCAACCTCTCCATACTTGCTCCTCACTTGCAAATGCTGATACAGGAACACTTTTGTACGGCTGCTGAGTATTAAGCAATCCAGCACACTGCCAGCCAGTGTTACCCTTTCCCGGGGTTCTGAATAGTCATGAAATCTTGTGATTCCTTAGACTTGTTGCAGCAGGGCCTATGGGGAAAGCTTTCGGTTCTGTAGCAGAGAATGCCAGCCAGAAAGCTCAGCCAATCCACCTACAATTAAGGAAACAAAAGTCCAAAGAAGCTGAGTTACCCAAGGTCACACCCTTAGGTGGTGGGAGTGTTTTGGCAAAATCATACAGTCTTCCCAAACTTTAGTGAAAGACAACTCTCCCAGCTTGATCACCGTGCTGGTTTGAAACTTATGTACCACAGAAAAGCCATGTTCTTTTCATTCTAATCCAGTCTCATGGATTAGACCCATGGAAGGGTGGGACCCGTTGACTGAATTGTTTCCATCCAATTGTGGGTGTTATCTTCTGATTAGATTATTTCCATGCAGTCGTGACCCTGCTCATTCAGGATGGGTCTTAATCAATTTACTGGCGTAATTGATTAAGACCCACCCATCAAGGAGAGAGAAAGAACTCAACGAGCAGAGGCCTAGACAGGCCTTTGGAGATGCAGAAGGCCTTTTTTTTTTTTTTTTTTTTTTACATGGGTGGGCACCAGGAATCGAACCCGGGTCCTCTGGCCTGGCAGGCGAGCATTCTTGCCTGCTGAGCCACCGTGGCCCAGAAGGCCTTTCTTGCGTGAAGGTATCCTCTTCTTGGTGCCTTATTTTGGACATTTTCACAGCCCTAGAATTGTAAGTAACTTAATAAATCCCCTTTATAAATGCCAATCCATTTCTGGTATATTGCATTCCAACAGCATTAGTAAACCGAAACAATCATCAACTGGGTACAACCCTAAACTGACAAAATCACTCAGTCAACAAAAACAAAACCAGTGAGGGAGGTTGATTCTTTTCTTTACCATCCTTATTCTACTGGAAGAAGTCTTTCTGTGGCAATTTTAGGGTGAGGAGCACTTTGTCATCAACAACCCCAAAACTGAGAGAGGATGTGATTTTTCAGATGTGATGTGATTTTACAGATGAGTGAGAAGTGTGCTTTCTAGTATAATGGTGGACCTCTGGGCTCCAGAGACCCATGTTCTAGTTCCAGCTCCCCTAGCAACCAAGAGTTGTGTGACCCAGTAAATGATCCCACTGGGTAAAGATGTTTTGTAACATCACATATCTCATTCATTAAAAAAAAGAGTTGCGTGTCAGACACGTGAAGGCACTGGGGTTGCAAAGCAGTCCCTTCCCACTCAGGGTGGCAAATCCTGCAGCAAACTACTATGCTTAATTCTAAAGCGCCCGGGCCTGAGCTGTGCTATACTTGGGTTCCTTTTAATTCACTCGAATCTCAGCCCGAGTGTCAGGTCTACTGGACTACCCACTCTATAGCAGCCCCCTCCGTTGTCGCTCCCAGCACCTGCGTTCAAGGTTGCACCTCCTGCACTTGGGACAGGGCCTGGAAGACAGTTACATGCTCAATTAATGCTGAAAGGATGACCGAAAGGTCCATAAAACGAGTTTGGCAGGCACGGAGGAGCCCTGGACAAGGCTGTGAAAGGCATCCCCTGCAGAGGACTCAGCGTCGGCAAAGGCTCCCGTACCGAGGGGAAATCGAGGTGCTGGCCAAGTAGTTCTAGAGATGACGAGGAGGTGAAGCGGAGCGCCGGCCGGGCCAACCTAGCCGCGCGACCTCCGCCCGGTTCGGGCCTCAGTTTCCCCACGTCCCTCTCGGCACCTCACCTGGGGCGGCAGGAGGCGAGGCGGGCGCGGCAGCTCCGCGCCCGGGCCCATCTGCTGGGCTGCCTGCTGGGCCGCGTCCCGCAGCCGCCGCGCCGCGTCCTGCAGCATGAAGGGCGGAGGCGGCGGTGGAGGCTGCGCTTTCGTCACCTGCTCCAGGACCTGCCGCAACTGCTCCGGGCCCAGCGGGGCCACGCGCGCGACCCTGCCGCTCTGGCCGGAGGGAGCCCGGCCGCTGCCGCCATCCTCACTACTCTCCTCGGCCTCCGGCTCCGCGCCCGCCATAGCGGCCGAGGTGGGGATTCGAACCCAGTTCCCCAAGAGTCGACTCGAATGTGCGTCACCTGGGAAAGGGGCGGACTACGGGGCGCCCCGCAGGCCAAGACACTTCAGAAAGCGACCGCACCTGTTGGTGAAACCACGCCGTTCCAAGGGCTTAATTAGCATAGTTGACCTGGCTTTCTTTTCCTATTGCCTGGCATGGGCGTGTTTGACTCTGCGGTGTCACCTCCTCCAGGACCCCTCCCGGATCTCCCAGGAGAAGGTCTTCGGGGTTCCCAGAGCCCCCTGCCCCAGCACTTATCACACTATTCAATTGTTCTCAATGTCACTGTGCATCGGAATCACCTGAGGATCTTGTCTGGATATGCAGATTTGGGGGCTTCACCCCCAGACGTTCTGATTTTATGGATGTGGGGTGAGACCCAAAGCTTGCATTAAAAAAAAAAAAAAAGTTATCCTATATGCTCTCTTTTCTTTCTTTTTTTTTAATAGCAGTTTTGAGAAATAAACGCATACCATATAATCCATCCAAAGTGTACAATCAATGCCTATTTACTATAAAAGAGTTGTGCATTGGTCAGCACAACCCATTTTAGAATATTTTCATTATTCCAAAAAGAAAAACCCCACACCCCTTAGCAGTTACTCTCAATCCTCTTGTCCTTCCCCAGCCCTACATAACCACTGATCTAATTCTGTCTCTATAGATTTATTTATATTTAAAGAATACTAAAATATCACTGTTAACTATAGTTCATAGTTTGCATTAGGTGTATTTTCCCCCCATATACCACCCTATTACTAACACATTGTACTAGTGACATACATTTGCTATAGTTCATGAAAGGACATTCTCATATTTCTACTATTCACCACAGACATAGGCCAGCACAGGGCTCCCCATAGTCCCATGGCAAAGCTTGCATTTTTAACGAGGGTGTCCCCCAACCCCAGACTGTTCTTAAGGAGACCCACCCATCCTTATCCACCCATCCACACTAGGCTACCTTGAGGGCAGGAGTGATGTATTACTCTCAGTGCTCCGCACAGACCCTGCACAGAGGGTCTGCTCAAGGGATGAATGATAGATGGATAGATGTCCAGACGGCTGAAACTTCCCACCTCTGCTCCACCAACCCCTCTTCCTCAGCCCAGTCTTTCCTGATTGCCCCTCCTCTTTACTCTCATGGCTCTCTGCAGCCTTCTCACTTTGACTTGTAGTGGCATGTTTCAGCTTTGTTCCCTGAGGAGGGCAGGAGGGACACCAGTGGGAGGAGGGAGGAAATTGGCATTTTGCAGCACAATATGATGCCGATAAATGGGGCAGGCTGGAGTGCAGGCTGGTGTCCATGAAGGTTCTGGAAGAACTTCTGATTATTTTTCTCACCACAGGAGCATCTTTATCATCATCATCAATACTCACCATATCCCAGCAGTGCTCTAAGTTAATTCATTAGTAGTCTAGCTAAGCCTGGGTGAGAGGGGAGATCAGATGTGTGGAATTTCTTTGAATTGCTTTTTGCTTTCTGTGCTGGTTTGAAACTGTTATGTACCCCAGAAAAGCCATGTTCTTCTAATCCAATCTTGTGGGTACAAACCTCTTGTTGGTGGGAACTTTTGATTAGATGTGACCACCAAGTCAAGGTGGGTCTTAATCTTTTTACTGGAGTCCTCTAAGAAGAGAATAAATGGCTGAAAACAGAGAGAGCTCAGAGTGAACATAGAATGCAGAGACATGACAGACCCTTGGAGACAGAATATGCCCCAGGAGATGCTGAGCTAAGAGAAGAAATCCAGAATTTACCCCTCGGAAGCTAAGACAGGACCCACAGACCCTTGGAGAAGAAAAATGCCCCAGCCTAAGCTAGAAAGACCCACAGGAGCTGAAAGAGCCATTTTGAAAACCAACCCAGGAGAGATGGGCCCGCAAACATCACCATGTGCCTTCCCACATGATAGAGGAACCTCAAGTGTGATGGCCTTTCTTGAGTGAAGGTATCCTCTTGTTAGTGCCTTAATTTGAACATTTTCATGGCTTTAGAACTGTATATTTATAACCTAATAAATCCCCTTTATAAAAGCCAATCCATTTCTGGTATATTGCATTCTGGTAGCATTAGTTTTTTTGGGTTTTGTTTGTTTGTTTTTTGTATGGTCAGGCACTGGGAATCGAACCCAAGTCTCTGGCATTGCAGGTGAGAATTCTGCCACTGAGCCACAGTCGCACCACCCAGCAGCATTAGTTTTAAGTTTTGAAAGCAAGCCCTTCTCACCCTCCTGTCCTCAGGACTCCACTCTAATATTAACGACCTGAGAAGGTCATCTATGACCCCCTAAATCCAAGAACCTCCCTGCCTTCATCCAGAACCCCATTTTTCCATCCTCTAGCCCTTGCTTAGGAAAGGGAAGTGTACGCTCTGAGGGCAGCAACCTGTCCTGGCTATTATACACTGTGTCCCTGCAGGCAGGTGCCTGCATCACCTTCTTGAGGTGTGATGCTAACGTGTCTACACGTGTCTTTTACAGGTGTCCGCCACCCCAGGTCCTACTTCTAACTTCAGAATAACAGTTGGCACACCTGGCATTTGGGAGCATTTTTACCACCAGCCAAACACCTCTCCTTACACTGAAGGGCTGTGGGCTGAGCTGCCGTTAATTTCAGTCAGAGCTCGGCAAATATTTGAGAAAATAGTGAATGATTTAGTACAGGCTCTCACTGGAGATTTTTCAAAAATGACGGGAGCCCCTGCTGGATCCTGATGGGAAAAGGTGTTGACCTTAGAGAGCGGCTATGGTTTAATTAAACATCCCTGACCAGACCTGGACACTGAGATAAATTCATCCTTCTGGCTGCAAAATGCAGAATTAAAAGGAGGAAATGTGCAACCTAAGCAAAGAGTAGCAAAGGATGGTTTCCACATGCTTCTGTGACGAGAAGGTACCACTGAGTACAAGCCCTTGGCTGGTTAAAGCCTCTGCTAGCAGGGATTCGCGCGTCCCCTTTGCTGTTTTATAACCTCCCTAGAATGGTTCTGGCATGCAGTAGGCGCCCAATAAATACTTGTAGATTGAATTAATTCCAGACCCGGATTTTCAACTTCAACATATCCGTGCAAACGCAGGTCCTGCCTGTGAAATTCTGTTTCAGAAAACGATGTAAAGCGGCATCCGAAAGCACCCGGATTCACTGTGTGTCACCTCCGGGCAGTAGGCGGGGGTTGGATGGCCCGCGTTGCTTTTAAAGCAACTTTTCATCTTTGACTGTGTGGGTTTCGAAGGCCTGACGCTGCCTGCCGACCGCCGGAAGCCCGCGATGGGGTCCTCCTGTCTCCCACGCGAGCTTCCCGGGGAAATCTGCGATTCTCTCCCACGTCCTCGAAAGACAATTTTTACCAAGTAGTGTTTAAACGAGCAAAACCGGAGGAAAGAAGAAAATGCAACACTTGTGGCCCGTACGGGGATCGAACCCGCGACCTTGGCGTTATTAGCACCACGCTCTAACCAACTGAGCTAACCGGCCACACACTTCTTTCTGCTGCTGTCTTTATGAGGACTCTGTGCTGCGCTCGCGCCTTCTGACAACGGGCTGTAGCCGGCCGTGGATCTTCCCAATCGTCAATCACAAAAACTGAAACCCAGGGCGCTTCTAGAAGGGAGGTAGCTTCCCTACAGGACTGAGGCTTTCACTGGGTAAATGCAGATTGCAGATCCGAGGCTTAGCTCCGGAGTAAGACGATTTCCAAATGTTTCAAGTCAATGCTATTTTTATTTATCTCCGAGAATCCTTGCAGCTCAAAAGCCTATATCATGGTTAAATAAAGCTCAGATAATACAGAAAACCAGAGAAAGAACAAAAAACGAAAACACCAAATTTCCCACCACCCAGTAACAGCAGTTGCTGGGGACCTGGCATCCTTCCTGCCAGTATTTCTTTTTCATGGTACAGATGTATTTAAAAATACATGTGTGAGATCCAATGTAACATTGTAAAAATAATATAAATTTTTATCTTGCCTTTTGTATTTAGTATTCCAACGTAACCATATCCCCAATTGCAAATATTATTTGAAATGGTTCCACAGTATTTCATTGAGTGATAACCATAATTCTCTCCCTCTCCTCCCCCTTTCCCAGAAATGTCTTTATTTTGCACTCTTTTGTTAACTTTTTTAATTATGGAAATTATAGCATTGTTACGCATAACACAATTAAGCTTCATAACATCTAATACCCAACGAACAGATTTAGTTTGTTAAACATTCTTATGTTGATGGTTCCAGTTTTTACTATTAGAAATACAACTGCAATGAGTGTGAAGCTGTTTCTGTATAGCTTTATTCACTCACCATCTATCTATTGGGTATCAACTGTGTGCCAAGTTTGCTTCTGAATGCTGAGTTAGATGAAGAAATGGAAATCACTCCCTCTAAAGCTATCACTTGTTGAAGGTTCTTGATATGCTCTGTGTCCTCTTCTCCATCCTGGGCATCTATTCTCTCGGGGCATGGTGAAGAGGGTATTGCAGAGGGAGCTTGCTACAGGATGGGATCAGAGAGAAGGCTGAGGGTTGACTGGAGTCTGGGAGAAGGGAGCAGGCTGACTCTGGACCCCAAGGAGGAGTAGAGAAGTAACAGGGAGTTTCAGCAGGAACATTTCATTTAGACTTGAATTCAGGTTCTGGGTTTCCCACTTGTCAGCCATGTGACCTTAAAATGTGCCTCTCAGAGCCTCTGTTTCTTTTTTTTTTTTCAAGAATCAAAGAAAACAGCATGTTATTTTTCTTATCTATTTTTTACAGAATAAACTTGAATAGCATTATTACAATTGTCTTAATGCTAGTGCACTTCAATTTATGTACTAAAAAAAAACCCAGCAAATAAAAAAGACAAAACAAACCACCACTCCTGCTTTGGCAAGTAGATAAGATATAGGTTATACTAAAGTGAATTCCAGACAAGTTCAGTTTATTTTTGGTATCCCCTGACAAGTGAGCGACAATACTATTTTCAAAGGTAAGTATGTCTTGTTATAAGAAACCATCAACAAAATGAATATATCTTTTGGTTTGATCAGATCTTCCTGGGGGAAGTGAAAGCTCAAATTCAGCACAAGGCTGCCATAATTTCTCTTTTCAAAGGGCAACTTTGAAGGGATTTGTTAAAAACACCTATTAGGCCTGGCAACTAGCCATTCAGGTAATAAATGCAGAAATTCAAAACCCAAGGGAACTAAGCAGGTTATGTTTGCTTATCTGTGGTCAAGCAGCTCAATTCCCCATGCAAAGGTAAAACCACTTGGACTTCTTCACCACCAAACCCCACCAACCCCACCACTTTTTGTTTTCCATTCTAAATTATTTCACATAATATGAACATCAGGCCTCTGGGCAGCTGAGGATTTCCCTCTCCTTCATGAACTCACTGAACCCTGGCTTAGAGTTTCTTTCTTCCTTTCAATGAAGTCATAATGCTTTTGTGAAAAGAGGAATAAAAAACTTTTATTCTTTAAATGGCTCATTCAAGTCCCACAGCTAGGACCTGATTGGCATCTTAGAGTGGGACTCTTAGTAGACCAGAAGGTCCATAATGCAAAAAGAAGAGAGGTGCTTGTCAGTTTTAGTCTCCGCACCTAGAATAGTGCCTGGTATGTGTGCATATTTTGGAAATGATTGTTAAAGGAATGGATCAGAATCCACATCTTTCTAACTCTGAAGCCTACACTCCATCTTCCTCACCACAGTTTCCAAAATTTGTGTGATAATAAGAATCATCTGGCATAATTATAAAATATAGAAATTGCTGGAACCCTCCCTAGGTATTCTCATCCAGGGCTACAAATGTGTATTTTCAACACGGACCCTGTTCTAGTTTGCAAGCTGCTGGAATGCAATATATCACAAATGGAATGGTTTTTAAAATACAGAATTTAATAAATCGCAAGTTTACAGTTCTAAAGCTGTGAAAATGTCCAAATTAAAGCAAGGCTTTAGAAATGTCCAATCTAAGGTATCCAGAGAAAGATACCTTGGTTCAAGAAGGACGATAACATTCAGGGTTTCCCACTCAACTAGAAAGGCTCATGGTGCACATGGTGACATCTGCTAGCTTTCTCTCCAGGCTTCTTGTTTCATGAAGCTCCCCCAGGGGCGTATTCCTTCTTCATCTCCAAAGGTCTCTGGCTGCGTGGGCTCCTGTGATTCTCATGGCTTTCTCGTGGCTCTCTTTCTCTCTTCAAAATGCTTCCTCTCTTAAAGGATTCCAGTAAACTAATCAATACCTGCAGGTAATGGGTGGAGTCACATCTCCCTCTAATCCAAGGCACGGAGCCTTGAATCAAGAAGGCCAACGATGTCCAACGTTTCTCTCTCAGCTGGAAGGGCACATGGCGAACCTGGCGGTGTCTGCTGGCTTTCACGTGGCTCTACCAAAAAGGCCCTCTGTTTCTTTACAGTCGTCTATATAGTAGACACAGTGATGTCTGCTTTCTTCACCCCCCAGGTTTTGGACTGGGGGGTAGAGGTTAAATGAAGGATAGCATTCTGTAAACTCTCCCCGGCTGTGCAAAGGCTGACTTGGCATTAACCTTCCCTGGAACTGAGTAAATCTTTGGGCTCTTTAACCAGAACAGGAGGCAAGGTACTCCTGGATCCACCTGTAGCAAACCCTGGAGCCCCCATCATTTGTTCCTGTCCAGACCAGGAACTGTTCTGCCTCTATCCTGACTCAGAGGCTCACGGGGGTCACGTCATGGCCCTCCAGGTCCCAAGCTTGGCACAACGGGTTCTTCGTGATGGCCCTCCAGGCCCCAGGCTTGGCACAACGGGTTCTTCGTGATGGCCCTCCAGGCCCCAGGCTTGGCACAATAGGTCCAACATGTGCATTTCCTTTTACTCCAGAGTGCTAGCCTGAAGCTGGGGTGACGTTTTTCAACACACTTACTCAGAGAAGGGAAGAACCTCCTAGAAATAAGCCTCCCCTCTACCCAGAACCCCTGTGATATACTATTCCTTCTCCCAGTTTCCCTTTAAATGCTATGTCCTGGTGGTAGACAAGTTCTTGATCCCAATTCTTCACCCCTTCCTGTATCTCTGCCTTTTGCCACATAGCTGGGCAGTTTCTCCCCCTAAAATCAAGTGTACTTTTGAATGCCCTTGACTCTGTGCTTGATCTTTTGACTTGCTTTGGCCAGTTCTGAGTACAGGCTTTCAGAGAACTCATGTCTTCTACAGGTGTCTCTTTTGCCTTTGCTCTTCCTTGAGAAAACATGACCCAGCCAGCCTACTGGGTTCAGGAGGCTGACAGACACCTGAAGCAGAGCTGAATGCAACCTGAAGCTTAGATATGCCCAGTTCAGGCCCTGCTGAGATTAACACAGCAGCCCTAGACAACCAGCACATACATAAACCAGCAGGTACATGGCATCATTGTATGCCATGAGATTTTGTTATGCAGCTATTGCTGACCGATACATTCCCCAACCCAAATCTAATTTAAATGCTTCCATTATACACTCATAGCACCACATTTGTTTTTGTCAAAGCCCTTAACACCACCTCTAATTGACAATTATGTGTGTGATTATGTTTTTAATATCAATCTCCCTCAAGAGATCATAAGTTGGGTGCATGGGAGGTTCAATAGTAGAATGTTCACTTGCCAGCAACCCCCCAAAAAGACAGACCATAAGTTTCTTGAGGGCAGTAATCAGACCTGTCTAAATTGAAGCCATACCTAATAAATATTTGTTGAATAACTGAATTGTGAGTCTACTGTGTGCCAGGATTTTTAATGAACTCCTTCAAATAACTCTGTGAGAGAGAGCCTCTTTATAGATGACAAAGTTGAGACTTTTCCAATGTCACAGAGTGTAAGAGCTGTGACAAATCTGATGAAGAGGGGAAGAGTGAGCAGAAGAGAAAGATTTTGCACCTTGATGCGATGAGATAAAATGAGGAGGCCTGACACAGGCTATGTGAAAATGTGATGACTGGAACTGCAATGGCAATCTTGAAACTACGAGGCAATGAGCCCAAGGATGTGTAGGAGACAGCACCACAGAGGATGGAAAGATACTGGGAATTGATGACACTGACCCACCCATCTCCATATTCTTGTTAAATGAGATTACTAAGTGCTTTCAGTTAGGTGATCCGTTACTTGCAACCCAATGCATCCTAACCAATCCAACCACCCTTATTCCCAGAGGATATGGAGATAGATATTTCCTTCAAAGTGAGATAGGGTTACGGCAGTATAATTATATGCAGGAAGGCCCCCCAAACAAAGCTCATTTGTTAGAGGAGAAAATATTTCCAAAACCTCCAGTAAACCCTCCAACTATTATATTAACCTGGACTGGGTCACAGGGCCACCTTAATACAGTCAGTGGTAAGAAATAATGGGATCACAGTGACTGATTTAGACCAGTCATGATTCATCTCCTGGAGATAAGAGAGGGACCCATCTTCTTTAAGCACATAGATGAATCCTGTGGTCCAAGGAGAAGGGTTGAAACAGCTGTTGGGTTAGCATCTGGCAGTACCCACTCAAAGTGATAGGGTCTATATGCAAAAAAAAGGGAGAAAACAATGCAGGCAAGACAAAACTTCCCAAATGGCCTGGGGGCTGCAGGAGCACCACCTTTTCACACCGTCCACTCTTCCAGTCTGACTTCCCTAGTAAACCACTCCGGCAGCTGGGGTGTCATCAGGGTTCCCATGGCCAGCAGCAGAATCCCAATCTAGCTGAATTTGGCAGAACAGATTTCATTGAAAGGATGTCAGGTAGCTCACCTGACCACCAGGAAGGCTGGAGAAGCAGGTTTGGAAAAGGAGCAGTGACCAGCATGAAGGAGGTGTAGCTAGGACCCTTCCTGCTACAGGATAATAATAGCACATAGTAGGTGTTCAATTAATGTTTGTTGAATGACTGTTAAATTCACTGTGCTGGGCACTCCATGGGCCTTTTTGATCTGGAAACACGCTCTTCTATTCTGGCCTGGTGCCATTTCTCTGATAATCTCTTTCACTACATATTCTCTTTTACTTTTCTAGAACACCATTTCTTCAGAAGTCAGACCTTCTGGGTTAATTCTCTTTTCCTTCCTATGGCCCCTATCTCTGTCATTTTGTCTATCTCCTGAAAAATTTCCTTGAAATATCTCCCAACCTTCTTTTTACATTTTTCAAATTTTAAGTCAGCCCTGGTGCACACAGACAAAGAGAGAGCAAAACACTTTCAAAATTGAAACTGAATTCTTACCTGTCAATTCTGGGGGGAAAAAAGGAATGAAAGGAGGAAAAAACAACAGAATGAAACATTTCATTGCATAATATGTACTGTGTCAAAGCTCTTAGAAAATACGAAAGAAAAATAGGCAAACAGAAGGATGTTTCAGATGTTGCTTCTAATTTGCTACACCAAATCAGTTGGTTCCAGGGACTTTGAAAAAATGTCCTTAAAAACATGTACAGGGCAGCTGCTGTGGCTCAGCAGGCAGAGCTCCGACCTTCCGTGCTGGAGGTCTGGAGTTCGATCCCTGGTGCCTCCTGCCCATATGCAAATTAAAAAAAAAACATGTACAATGAACCACAAAGCTTTTTTGTCCATTTTGGGCCCAGCACAGATGCAACAGAGAGTCTTAGAAGAGCAGGCAGCTGGGAGACATGTACTTAGGTCTGAGCTTGTGGTGGTTACTACAAGAGAGGATGGTGACTTTGGCAAAGTCTTTCACCTCCCCAGGTCTCCAACAACAGACCGTTCAGCTTCTGTAACCCAAGCCCATCAAGGCTTAAAGTTTGTAATGGATCCTGAGTACTCATCGAAAACCAGGCTGCCCCTGTTTGTGGTGAGGGACTTCCCAGTTCTGTCAACAAACATGTACTGAGTAAGTGGTAAGGGACAGGTCCTGGGCAAAAGTTAGACTCTGGGCAAAAGTTAGCCAGCATTTGTATTGTACGTCACCAACATCTCACGTAATCTTCATGACGACCATTTGGAGGGGTCATTTTATCTTCATTTTACAAAACTGAGAAAATGGTCCTAAAATTGGCCACCCTGTATGATTCTCTCCCCACCACTGCTTTAAGAACCAAATTCTAATCACTTCTACTCTCTTAAAAAAACTTTACATGCACTTAAAAAAAATCTAGATACATTATTCAAAGTGCATTTTCTCAAAGACATGCACAGACCTCTCTCTCTCTAGCCAGAAGTTTACTTATTTTTTGCATCCATGATCTCATTTACAGCACTTGAGTAACTACCATTCTTCATATTAATTTTATTTTCTTCTTCATCTTTTTATTTTGAAATACGTTCAGTTTTACAGGGCAGTTACAAAAACAATACAGATCCCATACAGTGAACTCCAACATATGCCTATTCCCTGTACTCCGCCCATACCCAGATGCACAATTTTAATGTTTTTCTACATTTACTTTATCTATCTATCATCTAGCTAATCTATATCTGTCTATTAATCCATTTCCTGGACATTTGAGTGTAGGTTATATATTACCTCCTTAAACACTTAATACTGCCATGTACATTTCCTAAGAACAAGGATATTTACTTATATAACCCTCTTAAGTGCAGTTATTGAGCTCAAGAACTTTAACAGTGATATCAAGCCTACAGTCTACATGCCAGTTTTTTCATGTCCCAATAATGTACCTTTGATGCCTTTTCTCCGTGCTAAATCCCATCTAAGATCATGTAACAACTTGTCATTGTCTCTTTAGTTACTTTCTTTTTTTTTAATTGCGGGAACATACATTCAATATAAACTTTCCTATCTCAATCACTGCCGAGCACACCATTCAATGGGATTAATCATATTCACAATATTGTGGTGCCGTCATCAACTTCCATTACTAAAACTTTCCCATTTCCCCCTAAACAGAAACCCTACACCCATTATGCATTAACTCCCCATCTCCCCATCTCTGGCAAGCTGTACTCTAATTTCTGCCTCAATGAGCATACATATTCTTCTATATTTTCTTTGTAGGTGCCATGGAACTTAAATGTAACTTTTTTTTTTTTTTTTTAACATGGGCAGGCACTGGAAATCGAACCCGGGTCCTCGGGCATGGCAGTCAAGCATTCTTACCAGCTGAGCCACCGTGGCCCACCCTAAATGTAACATCTTAAGTCTATAAAAATCTTGTTTGTTTTGACATCAACTTAACTTCAATAGTATACTCACACTATGTTCCTATACCCCTTCACCCCCCATCATTATGTAGTTGTCATAAATTACATGTTATATATGAATCCAAAACGATTTGTTTCCATTACATTTTATGTATTTGCCTTTTAGATCCTGTAGGATGTAAAAAGTGGAGATACAAACCAAAATATAATAGTACTAACATTTATATATGTGGTTTTGGTCTATTGTCTACTGCACTTTCTTTTCAACCTGCAGAATTAACTTCAGCATCTCTTGGAGGACCAGTTTAGTGATGACAAACTCCTTCAGTTTTTGTTTATTTGGGAATGCTTTGCAGATACAGAATTCTTCAGTGGCTTTCAGCACTTTATGTCATCCCATTGCTTTCTTGTTTCCATACTTTCCAATGAGAAATCAGAACTTAATCTTATTGAGGCTCCCTCTTACATGATGCATTTCTTCTCTCCTGTGGCTTTCAGAATTCTCTTTTTGGTGTGCAACAATTTGATTGTAATATGGTGTGGGGTGGATCTATTTGGGTTTATCCTTTTTGGAGTTCATTGTGCATCTTGGATGTGTATATTCATGACTTTCACTATATTTGGGAAGTTTCCAGCCATTATTTTCTTTGAATATTATCTCTGCCCCTTCCTCTTTCTTCTCCTTCTGGGATTCCCACAATGCATGCATGTATCAGTGCATTTGATGGTGCCCCCCACAGGTACCTTAGGCTCTGTTTACTTTTCTTCCTTCTTTCTTTTTACTGGTCCTCAGACTGAATGACTTATTATTATTTTTTTTACATGTGCAGGTACTGGGAAGCAAACCTGGATCTCTGGCATGGCAGGTGAGAATTCTGCCATTGAGCCACTGTTGCCCACCCAACTTGATCTATTTTATCTTCAAGTTCACTAATTCTTTCTTCTGCCAGCTCCAATCTGCTGTTCAATCCCTTCAGGGAATTTAAAATTTCTCTTACTGTGGTCTTCAGCTCTGTTTGGTTCCTGCTCATAATTTCCATCTCTCTATTGATATTCTTTGCGTTCATCTGTTGGTTTTCTGGTTCCTTTAGTTCTTCGTCCATGTTTTACTTTAGCTTTTTGAGCATATTTAGGACCATTTTTTAAAAAGAAGTCATTAGTATGTCTCAGGTCTGGTCCTCCTCTTTGATGGTCTTTTATGCTTTAATGGTCTTCACCTTTGGCTGGGCCAGCACTACCTGTCTCTTTGTATGGTTTGAAATCTTTTCTTGAAACCTGGACATTTTGTTTTTTTAATGTGTTATTGCTGAAACTTAGACGGCAACATCTGTTCTTTAAACTTGTACCCAGCTAGTGTCATGATGGCTTTTTCTTGCATGCCAGGAGCTAACAAAAAATAATGAAAAAAGAAAATACTTTTCCTATTCTTTGCTAATTGACCTGTGTGAGTGCTCTCCTCCAGGGCTTATCCATAATGAGTTTGGACAGTAACTCCAGATCAAACTGTAGAACCTTGGGGGGTACACAGGTGGTAGAATGCTTGCCTTCCATGCAGGAGATCCAGGTTGATTCCCGGACCATGCACCGCCCCCCCCCCCGAAAAAAAAAGCATAGGAACCACCTGAACATTTTACTTTCTGCACGTCTTGTTGGTGGCATGCATATGGCCCTAGGAATCCCACTATTTACATGGTACCAAATGCCCCCTCTTCTCTAGGCAGCAGTTTCCTCACAGTTCTATGTCCTGCAGCCAGCAATCTCTTGTCCCAGGGCAGCCACTCAGCTGCTCTCCCCCAGCATTCTGTAGAAGAGCCTGTGAATTGCCTTCTACACTGAGGGCAAGTCCTGGGACAGTGAGTCCCTCAGGCCATCACCAGACAGACTGGGCCAGGCATATGTACACCAGGGTTATGTGCACAGGAGTTACTCTACCTCTTCCAGAGCCGGGACTGGGAGTGCAGGCCACATCCTTCCCAGGCTGTATGGGCCTTTTTTTTTCCCTACCGCTGTTAAGTAGCCTTTTCTTCATTCTGCTGTTCCCTCTGCTTCTGCAGTTCTTTAACTATTTTCAGAACTTTTAGAGAGATGTTTCTGCCAGTGCTTGCTGGTTGTTCAAAGCTTCTGTGGGGCAGAGCCATGGAGCTCTCACTCTGCCATCTCAATCTGGGTGGACTGAATTTTCTTCTTGACTCTCCTTATTTCATATCCAGTTCAATTCCTCTGAGGTCTGTTTATTATTTTCTAAAATGAATCCAATATGTAACAACATCTTTAGGTAGATTTGCATTTTGCCTTCTGTTTTAGTTTAAGCTGTTGGAATGCAATATACCAGAAACAGAACAGCTTTTTAAAAAGGGAATTTAAGTTGCAAATTTATATTTCTAAAGCCGTGAAAATGTCCAAATTAAGGCACCAATAAGGTTACCTTTAGTCAAGAAAGGTGTTACCATCCAGAACACCTCTGGGAACATCTGCTAGCTTTCTCTCCTGGCTTATTGTTTCATGAAGCTCCCCAGGGGTGTTTTCTTTCTTCATCTCCATAGGTCTCTGGCTGTGTGGGCTGTATTGGCTCTGAAGCTTCTTCCAAAATGGTTCCCTCTTAAAGGGCTCCAGTAAGCAACCCCACCTTGAATGGGTGGGTCACATCCCGATGGAAATAATAAGAAGATCACACCCAGCAATACTGAATGAGGATTGAAGAACATGGTTTTAAACCAACACATTTGAAATGTCTGTCATGCCTAATTTTTCTTTTTAACAACCGCCCATTTCCTTATTTAAACATTAATGAAGATGCTTAGCAGAAGGAAAAACAGTAACCCCTGAGATTGCGCACTAAACAGAGCCTCGTGAATGGAATCCATGGACATTGGAAACAAGTAAAAACCTTCTGCTTGGATATAGGATGAACTGTCTCAGGAAATGTTTAAGAAAGCTCCAGTGGCTTTAATTAGGCAGTGTTCATGCCCATCTTTGAAAGCCGAGCTCTGAGATGCACTGTGGTTCCAAGTCCCATTTTATAGGCATCTCGGAAGGGGTACAGTAGGGAACGCCCTTACCTGTCTGTCCAGGAGGGTTCAGGGTACCACACAGGAGTTGAAACTCGAAAAGGCCGACCCCTCCGCCGGCCAACATTTGAGAATGTTTTACAACAGGGTGAGAAATTCCCTGGTAGTTGCTCTTTTTTTTTTTTTTGAAATAGCATTTCCCATTCCATTTAGAACTACAAGGAGAATAAGGGGATATCTAGGCCGGTGGTTCTGAAAATACAGTCCATGTACAGCAACAGCAGCAGCAGCAGTAGCAGCAGCAGTCACCCTTGGAATCTTGTTTGAAATGCAAATTCTTGGCCCCACCCTAGACACACAGACTCAGAAGTTCTGGGGACAGGGTGGGTGACAGAGTTGTGGGTTTAACAAGCCAGGATCACCTGAAGGCAGAAGATTCCAGGTGATTCTGATGTACGCTAAAGCTTGAGAATCATTGCTTTAGCCAAAATCTCTCACAGATTTCCTCTTTGACTTCCTGCTAAGGTCCCAGTTCTGCATGCTTTAATCTCCCATTCGGGAGGATGCTGCGCAGGCTGCACCTCAAGGTATCGGTGAGGGCTAAGGACCTGCAGCCTCTGCTCAGGGGCCCAGCACGCCGGGGCTGTGTTTACAGCTACAGCAATTGACACCAGCAAGAACAACAGTTGATTTTTATATATATTTTTTCACATTTTTAAATTGAGATAAAATTCATATAAAATTCACCATTTAAACCATTTTGTGTGTACGATTCAGTGGTTTTTATTACAGTCACAGTATTGTGCAACCATCACCACGATCTAATTCCAGAATACCGTCGTCACCCCCAAAAAGAAACCCTGGACCCATATACTGTCATTCTCCATTTGCCACTGCACCCAGACCCTGGCACCTACTAATCTACTTTTGTCTCTATGGATTTGCCTATTCTGGACATTTCCTATAAATGGAATCATACGACATGAAGTCTTTTGGGCCTGGCTTCTTCCACTCACGATCATGAATAACACCCCTTTATAATCAGCACACTCTGTGCCTGGCACTGGCCTGAAAGATGAATGGGCACTAGCTCCTTTTGTTGCGGGGGGTGGGGTTGGGTGGTGATGGTGGTGGTGGTATCTCTGTGCTTGTCTTAGGGGAAACAGAAGTCAGGGAGAATGTGGAGGCAGGTGCTGCCAGGGTACTGGAGAACACTCCCCTACCCCCACTTCAAGCTGAGCTTTTAAAGTGCAGGTGGATAGATGTTCAGGTGTTTAGTTTTTATTTTAAATTTATTACAGCAGTTGTAGGCTTACAAAAAAATCATGTAGAGAAGACAGAGTTCCCTTATACACCTCCCCGCCCCACCCAGGTTTTACCTATTATTCCCACCCCACACAGGTTTTCCCTATTATTAACATTTCCTATTAGTATGCTACTTTTGTTATCATTGATGAAACAATATTATTATAACTATATTAGTAACCATAGTGCTCAACCAAGTTTCCTAGGGGCAAAACTCAAGATTAAGGGTCTGGCCTAGTAAATTGAGACCTT
>PVIY010031268.1:0-30089 GCA_004026745.1 Myrmecophaga tridactyla | reverse complement strand
GTCTTGGTCTGCATTTTCCTTATAGCCAATGAAAATGAGCATCTCTTCATGTGCTTTTGAGCCATGTGCTCTTCAGAAAAATGCCCATTCATATCTTTAGCCCGTTTTGTCATTGGGTTGTTGTTCTAGTTTGCTAGCTGTTGGAATGCAATATACCAGAAACGGAACGGCTTTTAAAAAGGGGAATTTAATGAGTTGCCAGTTTACAGTTCTAAGGCCAAGAAAATGTTCCAATTAAACAAGTCTATAGAAATGTCCAATCTAAGGCATCCAGGGAAAGATACCTTGGTTCAAGAAGGTTGATGAAGCTCAGGGTCTCTCTCTCAAGTGAGAAAGCACATGGCAAACACAATCAGTGCTCCTCTCTCAGCTGGAAGGGCACATCTGCTACCTTTCTCTCCTGGCTTCTGGTTTCATGAAGCTCCCCGGGAGGCGTTTTCCTTCTTTGCCTCCAAAGGTCGCTGGCTGGTGGGCTCTCTGCTTCGTGGTGCTGCAGCATTCTCTGCTCTCTCCGAATCTCCTTCATTTTCCAAAATGTTTCCTCTTTTCTAGGACTCCAAAAACTTATCAAGACCCACCCGAATGAGTGGAGACATGTCATCACCTAATCCAGTTTAACAACCACTCTTGATTAAATCACATCATCCAGGTAGATGATCTGATTACAAATTCAAACATACAGTATTGACTAGGGATTATTCTGCCTTTATGAAATGGGATTTAGACTAAAACATGGCTTTTCTAGGGGACATACATCCTTTCAAACCAGCACAGTTGTTTCGGATGGGCATTTTTGGGACATGGGAAGGGAGGCTGGGGGGTGAGATGAGGCAGGGAGGGGTCAGGGTGTGAAGTCGCCATGCGGGGCAGCGTGGGCTGAGCCCCGGGACAGTCCCCCTGGGCTGGGCGCTGGCAGGGCCGTGTGTGGGGTCGGGCTGGCTTTCCCCCAGGGCCCCGTTCCCTCCTGCAGGGGCGTGGGGGAGGGGTGGACAGGCCCGCAGTCACACGGTGAGGAGGCCGGGGGGGCCCAGAGGTGACCAGGCTTTGGGGAACCCCAGAACCGCCGCCACCCCATGCCCCGCGCTGTGTCAGGCCAGCTGCCGGGCCCGCTGCTCTCGGTTACCGCCTCGGGGTCTGCTGGGCCAGAAATGCAGGGGGGCATGGGAGGGCAGGGCAAGGAGGGGCTGTCCCTTCCCCCCAGTGTTCTGAGTCATCCCCATGGCAGCCCCGTCCTGGGTGCAGGCCCCGAGCAGAAGACACCACCGGGGAGGTCGTCTGCCATCGAGGCTTCAGCAGGATAGTGGCAGGCTGGTCGGCTCAGTGCCCACTACCCGCTGTCCTGGAGGCCCCTCTCTGCCCAGCGGAGGCCAGGCCCAAAGAAAACTGTTCTGGCTTAGGCAACGCCCCTCCCCCCCGGCCTCAGTTTCCCCCGGCGCAGGGGTGGAAGAGGGCCCAGCCTGCTGTAAGACCCAGGTGACCCGGGAGGCAGTGACATGATCCCGCCCACCACTCCCTGCGCCCCAGCCACCCGGGAAAGGCCAGGGACCTTGGCGGTGGCGCCCATGCAGTGGTGGCCCAATGCAGCTGTCCCGGGCCACGAAGGCCGTGGGAGCCCCCCGCCCCCAGCTCAGCTGGCCCTGCCAGGGCAATGGGTGGGCTGCGGGCACCTGCCGCTCGTGGCATTTCAGCAATGCGGGGGCCCGGGGGCAAGGTCAGGCCATCTCCCCAGGTTTCCACGGAAGGAGCCCACCTCGTAAAGGGCCCACGGCACGCCCTTCCCACCCCATCTTGGCCCCTCTAGAAGCTTCCCCCTGATGGAGGGACCCGGCAGTGGGTGGGGCGGCTCCCGCTCAGCAGCTCTGGGGCAGGCCAGGCAGGCCAGGTGGGGATGGCAGTGACCAGCTGGGGCTTTAATAGACCAGAGTCAGCAGGACACTCCCCCACGGCCTTGAGCCTGAGTGGACACAGTCTCCCACAGATGTGGGGCTGCCTTCCCTCCAGGGTGTCCAGCACCCCATCAGCTCTGCCCCCACTCAGGTGTCATCTTGGGTGAAAAATGCTGACTTCCCTGCTGTGAGATGTGAGCGGGACGGAATCCGGACAGGCGTTTGGAGAAGCACAGACATGTCTGTTTCCGTGGCTGGCCGCAGCGGCCAGGCAGGCAGAGGCACAGGCCCCAGAGGTCACATGGCCACCACCCCAGGGTCTTCTCAGCTTGACCCTGTGGGTCAGGGAAGCCTGCGAGTTGCTGGGGAAAGGAAGTCAAATGGGTCCCAGAGCCTTTTGGCTGCTGCTGATATTGGAACTAATGGGGCTGGGGGTGGGCAGGGGAGCGGGCCCCGGGTGTTGCTGTACCTCTCCGAGCAGGGACAGTGGCAGAGAGGTGAAAAGTGGCAACATGCGTAAAGCTCAGAAGCAGTGCCTGGCACACAGTCGGTGCTCAATAGATGGTGGTGATGGCTAGACCATGCTGTCTGCATGCCAGGCCTTACAGCCCGAGATGTCCTAGGATGGGATGGGGGGGAGGCAGTCAGGAGAGAAACAGGAAATTGGGGAAGGAGGTTCTAGAATCCTCTTCTTTTCTTCTTTGACACCAGATCTCTTTCCCTTTAGTTTGTCAGACGCTCACCACCTCCCTCCGTGGCGGGAAGCAGTCCCTGTGCCCTCCGAAATATTGATCAAATATTTATTAGCAAAAACACCCAGAGAAATGTAAAGAAACATAACGAACCGTGTTCTTACAGCTTGGATTTAACAACACAGACATTTTGCCATGTTTACTTCAGATCTTTTTTTAGAAAAACCAAACTGTATTACACACCAACGGACAAACGGTTAAACAAACCGAGCTCGGGATATGTTTTGGCCATAAAAAGGAAAGAAGCTCTGATCTGTGCAGCGATGGGGAAAAACTGTGGAAGCTGAGTGACACAGAAGGACAGACACCTTAGGATTCTGTGTAGGCAAAATGTCCAGAAGAGGCATATCTGCAGACGGAAAAGTGGGCGGGGGGCAGCTGTTCTGGGGGGGCGTGGGGTGTCCTGTAGGGGCCGGAGCGGGCTCTAAGCTTGCTGGTGGTGGCAGCCGCCAGGCCCGGAGGCCCTGCGGGCGGTTGACTGACTCGTGTGCTTTAAATGGGTGGATTTTACGGGACGTGAATTACAGCTCCATAAAGATATTTTTTACATTATACTTCAAAGACAATTCTGCCCCTCCCCCAGGGCATGTCTCCCTCCCTGAGGGCTCACGAGCAGCTCGGCTGCTGGGATCCTCCCGGGGCTGTGCTCTCCTTTCACAATGTAGGTGCGTGTCTGCCACGCCACGCGACGTTCCTTCTCATTACAAATGTCCTGTGAGTGTTTAGAAACTTAGTTTTGGGGGCAAGCCCGGCCCCGGGTCTATTGGACGCTCTCGCCGGCAGCCCTGGACCTCCGGCCCCCACAGCCCTCCCGGGAGCCTGCGCCCTGCGGTGTGGTCTTCCTGGAGCCTGGGTGTGTGCATGCGTGTGCATGAGTGCATGTGTGTGCATGCGTGTGAGTGCGAGTGTGTGTGCATGTGTGTGAGTGCAAATGAGTGTGTGCACATGGTGTGTGTGTGTGTGAGCATGAGTGTGAGTGTGTCCACGACACACGCCAGGCCCGCGGTTTGTGAACAGTAGCTGCTCCCACCGTCCTGCGGCATCGCCATCGAGGCCGAGTTTGGGGTGCAAAAGTATCCAGGGCCTCAACAGGGTCCTGCATGTCCCCCAGATGCCTGGGCCTCGCCTGCCCAGCCCAGGGACCCCAGAACTGAGCTCAGGGGGTCAATGCAGGCAGGGAGAGGGGCCCGCCGGCCATGGTCACTGTGGGAGGCAGGCACCGTGAAGGGGGATCAGAGGCAGGCCTGTGAGTCCATGGGGGGCCACATGGTCATTGGGGCTCCCGCCTGCCATGGGGGGCTGTGGGCCACCTGGGAGTGGGGGCCGGTGGGGCTGCAGGGCACCTGCGCCTCCCCTGAGGGTTGCTCTGGAGGCACCTGTTCTGGGGGTACCCCCTGCACCCCCTCCCTTGAGGGGTGCACTGGAAGCACCTGCCCTGGGTACCCCCTGCACGCCCTGGTGTGTCAGGGAACTGGTCTCCTGGCGGCCAGGACCCACGGAAGGTCCTGCTGTGGGCTGCCCCCTTCCCTAAATGCTGCAGCCATCTGAGGGACTCCCAAACCGGGGGGCCACCGGCAGCTTTCCCTGAGGCCCGCTCCCTGCAGAACCTTCTGGAAGAGTGCCGGCTTCTCCCCTCTCTGTCTGCAGGACAGCCAACTCCCCCAGCTGGGCACCCCTCCCTCTGGTTTGCCATCACCCCGTGGCCACTCGGCCGCGCTCTCAGTTGGGGGCCCGCTGAGGCAAGGATCTCGGTGCCGGCAAGGGGTTGGTTGAGGAGGTGACCCCAGAAGTCCAGTCGTGGGGAGAGGAGCCAGGCGTGAGCATGAGGGGCTGGGCCCGCGGTGGGGGGAGGGACACCCCACAAAGGAAGGTCCCGTTCCACAGTCCCGGGCCCGGCCACCGCGGGTGAGAGGGGCGGAGAGGGGTCTGCTGACCTCTGACCCGGCTGTGGCCTAAACCCCGGTGGGGACACAGGTCAGGGCCCGCTGCGGGGGTCTTGTTACCAACAGTAGCCGCCGATCGCGCGGGCTCCGGGCGGTGGTGGCCTCGGCGCGGCTGAGCGGACCTGTGTTGGCGCAGGAGCAGAGGTCCCGGCCGTGCCCGCCACCGTCCACCGAGCAGCGCTCAGAGGCCACTGGGCCTTCGCAGACAGCACGTCACTCTCCCAGCCTTCCCCTTCTTGGGGACACCGTGCCCGGGGCATGCGCTGGGGTCCTCCTTGCTCAGCCTGCGCCCCCCTGCCGCCCCGCGGACCCCGAGAGAGCGAGGGGGATGCAGCAGGCGCCTGGGCAGTAATGGCCCCGGGCAGGGCTGTTGCAGGATGAGATGAGCGAGGGTAAGCGCTTAGATATATCCGGCACGTGATTTTTATGGCGCGGACTTCGTGTTTCTCCTCATTGCAAAAGTCATACGTGCACCTGGGCCGAGAGTCAGGTCGGGGGCTGCTCTGACCAGCACCGGGCTCCGCTCTGGGGCTCGGCGGCACCTCAACCCCCCCTACCCACCCCCAGCCGGGTGCCACCTCAACCCGCACCCCCCTCCCCACCGCCCCTCCCTCCCCTGGCCCAGCAGCACCCAGTCGGGGTGCAATCCTGCCTAACAACACACCACATTCTTCCAAAAAGTGGTCCCATCCACCCAGGTGCTGACGTCAGGGCACAGCCTCGTGCATCCGGGAGGGACAGGCTAGGCCGTGCGGGTTCCGGGCTGCAGGGCTGACCACTGGGCAATGCAGCCCAGTGGTCCCAAAGGGCTGCTGCTTTTGAGGATGCCGGGGCCCGGGAGAGAGGGTGGCTGCTCAGATGGTCACCCAGGTGGGGCCTGGCGGACGAAGCAGGTGTCCCGTGGATGGACGTGCGGAGAGGCAGTGTGGCCACAGCCCTCGCCCAGCTGCCCCCGCCGGGCCCGCCAGCCACATCCCTGCCTGCTGTGCAACCTCAGGTAAGCAGCAGCACCTCTCTGGGCTGACAACCTAATCCACACAATAGGTGCCCTCCTCTGGGGCGAGGGGAGGGTGCAACGGGATCGTGGCTCAAGGCAGCACACGCAGAGATGGTGGCAGCCTGTGCCCCATGCCAGGCCCTGTTTAGGCATCGTGGGTGCAGACTGTCTGGAGTTGACGTCCCAGTGACGGGACCCATGAGCAAATGAACACGATGGTTCCAACAGTGACAAGGCTGAGGAGGCATCACACCCTCTCCAAGGAGGCGAGTTTCGAGCCGAGACCTGCAGGTGGAGAAGGAGCCATCCCCGGGAAGTCTGGGAAAGCATGCCTGGCAGAGAGAACTGCAAGTGCAAAGGCCCCGAGGCAGCAATGGGCTGGGCGCACTGGGGAGCAGCAGAGGCTCGCGTGGAGTCCACCCGGGAGTCAGTGACCCGTTTCATTCTTCATGCCCTAAGAGAGCCCCTCCTCCAGCCAAGCATGGCTGTGGCATTGGCCTCTTTTTTTTTTTAGAGGAAGTTCTTCCAAAGTTCTAACTGAAGTCCGTTCAGCTGCACCTGCAGCCCCAGCCCGGTCTTCTCACAGTCTCGGGACCCAGAGCAGCTGACACCTCCTGCCTCCTCTCAGCCACTGAGGAAACCAGCTTGGCAGGGACAGTTAGTGAAGTCCTGAATGACCTAAAGCATCTTTGCCGAATCCAAGGAATCTAGGTGGGCTTATCTCAGCAGCCCCAGGTGGACATCACACCTGATGAAGGTGTGTTCAAATTGGGGCCCAGTCACTGAGGCGGGAAGGAGGGAGCTCGGTGGTGTAGCGTGATAGCTTCAGGCACGGCTTGATCCAGGACTCCGAGGTTGGGGCATATGGGTAGCTCTCCTCCTGCACCATACCACCTGGGTCCCAGCCTGCCTTCCTCTCTGTGACACAGTGACATCCTCTCCAGGTCTCCCTCCTGTCATGAATCCATTCCCCGCATGGTAGTGGAAAAACCACGCCAATTCCTTGCTTAAACTGCCCTCTCCCCCATGGCTTCCTAATGCCTGTAAAGTAAAGCAGAAACTCTTATCAAGGCCTAAACGCCCCCTTTGCCCTCCCCACCCTCGCTCTCCTGGCCTCCTTTCTGTCCCTGGAATGTTCCAAGTTGACTCCTATCTTGGACACTTTGCACCTGCTGTTCCCTGCAGGTGGAACAGCATCATATCTCCCATCCTCACATTGCCAGGGCCTTCTCACTGTGATGGCTCAAGCGTCCCCTTGCTGGGCCACCTAATGCCTCCAACCCTCCATGCTCTCTACACTGGCCCTGCCCAGCAGGACTTTCTACAGAGAAGGGAGGGACGCTCTCCATCTGTGCTGTCCCCAGGCGGCTGCCCACTGCACGTGTGCCTGCTGTGATTGAGGAGCTGTGGTTTTCATTTCACCTCATTTCATTTTAATTAACTGAAATTTAAAGAGCCAGCAGTACCGAACTGGACAGGGACAGAGCGACCCTAACAAGTCACATGGTGTGATTTTATTTTCTAGCCCCTAGTGCGATATGGTGTCATCCTATTTCTTTGCTTATGTCTGTCCATTTGACTAGTATAAGCACCTTAAGGGTAGGGGCGTGTCCGACCTGCCCACTGCTGAAACCGCAGGGCTTGGACCTGGGCTGGCAGAGAGTGGGTGCTCAAGGTGTATCTGCTGATGTGTATCTGCTGGATGAATGCATGAATGAACCTGTGTTATTGCTTTCTCTGAAAGGAATGCTTGTTCTCTGGGAACTTGCTGTGTGACCTCAGGTTAGGGTCTCACCCTCTCTGGGCCCAGTGTTCTCATCTGACAAATAGAGGACTGGATTCGAGTGTCTCTGGGGATCCCTTTGGCCCTAAGACGTGATGCTCCCTGCGTCCTTCACTCTGGCCTGCCCAGCCACCTCGTGGGCGGCCGCACCTCTGCAGCAGCTACGAGGCTGGAGGGGGGCTGCTGTGTATGTGTTTGTATGCACGCGTGCATGTGCGTGTGTGTGTGTGTGTGCACTGCAGCCAGCTCGGGAGTCCTGAGGCGCTGGACTGATGGTGAACAAGGCAGGGTTAACCCCTGCACACAGGCACACACGCAGATGCAGACCCTGGGTGCCCTCACGCGCACGCGCACGCACACACACATACACACACACACACAATGTGGACAGTCACAGGGAAACAGGTGTGCACCTCGGAGCCCCAAGGCACGGTCACCCACACGTGTGCGAAGTGCAGCCTGCGTCAGGTGACGGCCCAGGCGGGGACAGGCCAACTGGCGGCCGGGGTGGCCTGTGGGCCAGCTTCCTGGGCCCCAGCCCGCTGTCCCCGGCCATGTGACCCGGGCCGGCTCCCCACCCCACCCCCGATGCAGCCCAAAGGGCCTGGTTTTGCATAACAACCTGGATTTCTGGTTTCTGTTGAAAAGTTAGAGCTGCCGGACTGGTTCCAACTCTGGCAGGACAGCACTCAGCAGGGGCCAAGAAGTCCTGGCCATTTGAGAGGGAGCTCGAGCCACCCTGCCCACCAAGGCCACTGAGTCCTCACCTGCCGGGCCCCTGGGGCCACTGAACCTGTGTCCCTTGGAAGGTGTGCGCCTTTTCTCCCGTGTGTGTGTGCATGCACACGACCACAGGAGCACACGCACAAACCTTGTTACCTGTGTCCCTTGGAGATGTGCGCCTTTTCTCCCGTGTGTGTATGCATGCACACAGCCACAGGAGCACATGCACAAACCTTATTACCACATTATATGGTTATTTTACAAACGAGACTCATTCAGCAAAACTGTAGGTGATGAGTCACCCCCAGGGAACCTCTTTTGTTGTTCAGATGTGGCCTCTTGCTCTAAGCCAACATGACAGGTGAACTCACTGCCCTCTCCCGACATGGGACATGACTCCTAACGGTGTAAATCTCCCTGGAAATGTGGGACAGAAATCCTGGGATAAGCTGGGACCCGGAATCAAGGGATTGAGAAAGTCTTCTTGACCAAAAGGTGGGAGAGAGAAAAGAGACAAAATAAAGTTTCAGTGGCTGAGAGATTCCACACAGTCAAGAGATTATCCTGGAGGTTCTTATGCATTATATAGGTATTCCTTTCCAGTTTTTGGTATATTTGAGTGGCTAGAGGGAAATACCTAAAACTGCTGAGCTGTGTTCCAGTAGCCTTGATGCTTGATGATAAGTGTGTAATTGTACAGCTTTTAAGGTGGACCACAGTGACATTTTGGGTCTCCTGGAGTAAATGTCCCTTCTGAGCCAGTGTATAATAATCCTGCAAATGTCTGATCATTTCCTTTTCCCCCATGCATAGTTACTCGGTAAAAGGCCACAGGTCTCCATGTAATTGTGGAAACCTTGTGAGTGACATCCCTTTATCCAGTGTGTGGACAGAAGAGTAAGAAAAAAAAAAAAAGAAAAAAATAATAGGGGGGATGGGGATGGAATGTTTTGGGTGTTCATTTTTCCTTTTATTTTTATTTAAGTAATGAAAATCGATAGATTGTGATGACGGACACACTGCTATGTGATGGTACTGTGATCCACTGATTGTAGACTGGATGATTATATGGAGTTCTAGTCTGCCAGCTGACAGAATGCAACACACCAGAGACGGATTGGCTTTCAATAAAAGGGGATTTATTTTGTTAGTTCTTCAGAGGAAAGGCAGCTAACTTTCCGCTGAGGTTCTTTCTTACGTGGGAAGGCACAGGATGGTCTCTGCTGGTCTTCTCTCTAGGCCTCTGGGTTCCAACAACTTTCCCCGGGGTGATTCCTTTCTGCATCTCCAAAGGCCTGGGGTGAGCTGCGAGTGCTGAGATGAGGTATGCTGAGCTGCTTGGGCTGTGCTACGCTGAGTCTCTCCTTTAAGCACCAGCCAGTTAAGTCAGACGTCACTCATTGCAGCAGGCACGCCTCCTAGCCGACTGCAGATGTAATCAGAGACAGATGAGGTTCACGTACCATTGGTTCATGTCCACAGCAACAGAACTAGGCACCTTCACCTGGCCAAGTTGACACCTGAACCTAACTACCACATATGGTATGTGAATATATACTATATCTCAATAAAATTGCATTTAAAAAAAACTGTAAGCGATCACTCAGACATCTCCCTTGAACATACTATGACTACATGTCCAGGATAACAAATATGTACACACTGGATTTTTTGTTTCTGAGTACGCTTAGATCTACAGAAAAGCCACAGAGAGCTCCAAGAGACCTCCAGCGTACCCCGAAGCAGCATCTTACAGAACTGTGGTACCTTTGCCAAAACTGAAAAACCAACAGGAGTAAAATATTATGAACTAAATCCAGGCATTATCGGGATTTCACCAGTTTTCCCACCATGCCCTTTTTCTGGCTCCAGGATTTGCTCCAGGACCCTTTACATTTAGCGTCATTTCCCCGAGTGCCCCCTGGCCTCTGACAGTTTCCGAGTCTTGCTTTGTTTACCGTGGCCATGTGGGACGGTGCTGCTTCGGTGTTTAGTAGAGTGGCCTCAATCTGGGTTTGTCTGATTTTCTTCTCCTAGTGAGACTGGGGTTAAAAGTTTGCTAAGCAAAGCACTGTGTGAGTTCAGGGTTCTCCAGAGACACGGAACCCACAGGAGAGAGCTGCAAATAGGAGCTGCATAAAGGGATCTCACCAACCGTGGGAACGGAAGGGTCCAGAAACCGCAGAGCAGGCGGTGAAGCCGGAGGCTCCGAGGAAGGGTCTGGACTCGGCAGGAGAGGCTCGGGGCTGAAGACGCAGCGAAAAAGTCTCTCTTCTTCCTTAAAAGGCTTCACCTGATTGGATTATCTTGTTGTGGGCGACGACTTCGTTGTTCGCAGATGTGATCAGCCACAGCTGCCAGCGACGGGCGGGTGACGTAACACACCAGCCTTCCGGTCTGTCCACCAGCCAGACGGTCAGGCCGGGGCTCGCCTGACCATGTAGCTGGGCACATCACCTGGCTGAGCTGACCCCAGCACTTCCCCGTCACAACGCCCTTCGTCATTCCAGGGGAGACCTGGGGCCCCAGGACTCATTACTGCCGAGCTCACCTGGAGCATCTGAGAAAGGAGCACATGCCAGCCTTCTGCGACTGCACAGCCATTTCCCCCGTTCTGTACTCCTGTCTTTGGAAGCAGATCATTAAGTCCAGCCTACATTCAGGGAGAGAAGAATTAAGTTCCACCTCTTGATGGGGGGCAAGTATCTACACGAATTATTACAACCTGCTTTTAAATGACAAAATCACAGTCTGTTTTGTAGTGCCGTCTGTTTGCGCAGTCCCCTGGCGCCATACATTTCCTTCCATTGCGTTTGGTTTTCCCTTTTACACGTAAAGCTGCAATGAACTCCAAATCCAACCAAGTATTTCTGAGCACCTTCTCTGTTACATGCACCACTACACTCTGGTAAACACTGTTTTGTATTTCTTTCTTTTTATTTTTCTTAGAAGATATTCATGGATTGGGATGGCTGATCACAAGATAAGCACATTTTTGGGGCTTCTGATAAGTATCAATAAACAAACCTCCCAGAGAGCTGTACTAATCTACCCTCTGGGTGGATATTTTTTTCTATTGTGACCTTTATTTTTCTTGTAACAAAAATAATTCATGTTTTTATGAGAGAGTTGGCAATTATTTACTGGACATTTGATTATGCTAAAGAATTATTGTTTTTTCAGTTGTGATAATGGTATTGAGGTGTTTTTTTTTAATATAGAGTTCTTATCTTTTAGAGACACTCACTGCAGCATTTATGGAAGAAATGATATGGCTCGGGGATTCTCTTCAAAACGCATCAGCAGACAGGACGGGCGGGGGCAGGGCTGAAACGAGACCCCACATGCTGCGGGCTCACCCGCTTCGCGGTGTGCTCTCTCGTCTCAGCGTGCTGGGGTTGCTGGGACAAGTGCCACCCGTGGGCCAGCTTAAGCAGCGGGAGCTTTCGGCCTGTCCGTTTAGGAGGCCAGAGCCCGACACAGATGCAGGGCCTGCTGTCTCCCCAATCGGCGCTTTCTGGCGCTGCCCGGGAACCCGCAATCCTTGAGCTGACCTCTGCTGACCCCGGCTCCCGGGGACTTCTGCGCCCCACTTTCCTTTGTGTTCACAGCCTCTAGTCACAGGGACTCAGGCCAGGCCGACTCAACTTGGCCTCATCCCAACAGGGCCTCTGAAGTCCCCAGTCACAGACGAGCGCACACTTTAACAAATACAGCATCCTCAAAGGTCCAATCTACAAACGGGGTCTCGCTCCCAGGAACCCCGAGGAAGACTTGAACATGTCTTTTGTGGGGTACACGATTCAACCACCAATATATCTACAGCATTAAAGAAACGAATGTGTTTAAACACAATTGTAAATCTATAGCTTAGGTGAGAGTTCACATTATCTCACCACCCAGTATCAATTACAGTGAAGTTTGCCGACATGCCGTCAAGCCTTTTTCCACGCAAATACTACGTGTATTACAGATACAGATTTATTTCACACAGGAATAAGATGCCACCATACACACCATTTTCCCCACTAACTCGTTCTCCCTTTGCAACCCTCTGCAGAGAATCGGCCGCGTCTTTCCTGGCGGCGTCGCAGTGCTGCCCTGCACCCCAGCCTCATCGTTTATTTATCTGAACCGCCGAGGAGGTGCCGGTGGAGCGTCTCCAGCTTTCAGCTCCCGTGAGCAAGGACGCAGCACACATCCTTTACATAGTATTCCCGTGGGGTCAGTTCTACAGACGATCTTTCTGGAAGCAGCATTGCTAGGCCCCGGGGTTCCGCACGGGTCACGTTTACTAGAACGGCTGCCTTGCCCACCGGTGGCCCTCAGATGGCCGCTGCGTGGTGGCCTTTCTCAGCACGTCCCGGAGGACGATGGTCATCGGGTCCTACCCAGGGAAGCAGCGGGGTCAGCGCTGGAAGGGGCCCCGGCGCACGTGGCCTCATGCCCGGCTGAGCTGCCAGCCACGGGGGTGGCATGGGGCAGCTGTTGTGAAGATGCTGCCTACATGTAAGCCTGCTGTACTGTTTCTTCAGGGTCGTATGACCTTGAGCTGATCACTTTTCTTCCCTGGGCCTCAGTTTTCTCTTCTCCAAGCTGCTGTGGCAATCAGGGAGGGCTAGGAGACTTTTCTCCAGCTGCACCTATACCATTTCAATGGAAGCACATGCTTATTTGGGGTGGCTGTGGGGGGTGCTGACGGAGCACAGGGGAGGAAAGTAAGGAAGCCCCCTCGGGAGTCACTTGGCACTGCCAGTGCTGACCTCAAGTGGGTTGGGTTCTGTACCCCAGGAGGAAAGCATGCCCCTAATCTAATCCGTTCCTGAGGCTGTGAACCCCCCGACAACAGGATCTTTCAAAGATGTTCTTTTTCGTTCCGGTGCGGCCCCACGGAACAAGGGGGCATTGATCCAGCTACTAGAGGCTTCATGGAGACAGAGCCAGGAGGAGCAGAAGCTGAAGGCAGGGGGACCCGAAGAGAAAGGTGAGGAGGCCACACGCGGGGCCTTGCGATGGAAAGCCCAGGACCAGGGCCGCAGCAGCTGGCCCCAGAAGGACACGGTCTCTGGGGAGAAAGCAGCACCTTGCTGGTGCCTCAATTTTGCACTTCTAGCCCCAAAACCGTGAGCCAATGAATTCCACTTGGTTAAGTCAACCCCATTGTGTGGTCTTTGTTTTAGCAGATGGGAAACTTAGAGAGCTGGTCGCAGTCGGGTTTAGGGAGATGATAGGAGGGTACCCAGCCCCCAGCTGTGCCGCGTCAGGGCCAGAAGGAGCTGGAACAAGATCTGAGCCTGGGAATGGCCAGGAAAAGGGGGGATCCCAGAGAGATGGCCAGCCCAAAGGGAGGTGAGCTAGTGTCCGATGGCCAAATCCGGTCCACCACTAATTACTGTCAACAAAATTTTTTTTTAATGCTTTTTAATTGTGAAATATAACATATATACAAAGCAAAGAAAAAAAAGCCATAGTTTTCAAAGCACTCTTAAGTAGTCACAGGGCAGATCTCAGAGTTTTCCTTCTAGCTGCTCCAGAACACTGGAGGCCAGAAGGAATAAATATTGTTTTTTATCATCACAATTGACTTTTATTTTTTTATTTGAATACAACCAAGCTCATTCATTTAGGTATTGTCTACATGGCAATGGCAGAGTTGAGTGGTTGCTGCAAAGTCTGAACTGTTTACTATCTGGTTCTTTACAGAAACAAACAAACAAAATTGCCTCCCCCTGCCATAGAGGAGAAACTGAGCCAGTGCTGGTGTATAGTGAGAAAGATGCCAAAGGTGCCTGCTTCAGGTACCGTTCCAAACACATCACATGTACGGACTTACTCAGCCTTCACAAAAACTCTACAAGTAGAGGCTAGGTACGGCGGCTAGTCTCAGAGATGGCCCCATGAACCCTTTCCCTGGGGTCCACACCCTGGGGTGGTCCCCTCCCACCTTGAGGCTGTGAGAGCCTGGGACTCGCGTCCACTAATTGAACGGGCTGGAAAGGAAGCTGGGCCAGTTCCAGGCCTGGCTTTGGAACCCTCGATGTTGGGGCCCCTGAGATGCCATGTAGGAGTCCACGTGCAGTGACCATGTGTAGAGGCCTTCTGGGAAGGAGAGGCCCTGAGAGTGCAGCAAGGGCAAGGAGCCAGCTGTCCCAGGCCCTGGGACGGCCTCCAGATGACTCCAGCACAAGCCACCACCTGACTGTGCTTGCTTGGGGTGGGGGATGTTTGTTAGGCAGCAGTAGTCAGCTGAGATGGGGAATGCTAGTTGGATTATCCCAGTTCGTTCTGACCTCAATCTTTTCCTTTTTTCCATCCTTCCTTAACCAGTGGTCCCCAAGCCTGCAAGGATATGAGAGCCACCTGAGGAGCTTGGAAAACTGCCAATTAAATTAGAATTTCTGGGAGTAAGATTTTTTAGTAATTGCCAGAGGTAATGCCACCATGTGGCTGAGATGCAGAACCAGTGCTCCATCCTGTTCCCAAACTTGCCTAAAGTCAAGAAAAACAAGGCACACGTTAAAAAACACAAATACAACCCATTCCTGAGCTCCAACGGAGATGCCAATTTGGGATTTCCATGGGAGGTCCTGGGAAACTACATCTATTTAACACATTCCCCAAATGAATCTTATGCAGCAAGTTTGGAAAACAGCCCCCGGAAGCCTGAGGTCAGGAGAAGAGGAGAAGGAAAAGGAGGAGGAGCTGGAAGAGGGCAGGAGGGAGGATGGCCTGCTGTGTGTGCTGGACAGTCCTCAGTCTGGAGACCCCTCTGGCAATTGTTTAGAAAGTCAGACATAAGCCAGACCCGCAGCTCTGCAGCCCCCTTTGGGGGTTCCCAGAAGGATCAAGTGCTATGTCCACAAAAAGACGCAAGGATGTGCACAGCGGCTTTATCCGGACGGCAAGGGCCGGTTAGGGTTAGGGTTAGGGTTAGGGTGCGGGGCCTGCGAAGGTCCGCACCGGGCCACAGTAGGAACGCCGAGGTGTGGATGCACTCACCATGCTGCACTCACAGGCACCGACAAGCGAAGGAAACCAAACACCAGAGCGAGGGGCCTGCGGGATTCCACTTGCGTACAACTCAAAACCAGATAAGACGATGCTATCATGACAGAGAAAAAAGAGGGGTTACCTGGGGCGGCCGAGGTGAGGAGTTCTGTATATCCTGATTTGGGAGGGGATACTTGTGTGTGTGTGTGTGTGTGTGTCTGTGTAGTGTGCTATAATTCCACGTCGTAGCATGCTGGGAAGGCTTCCCATGGAGGCACCTGAATCCAAGAAACGGGAGTTACCTGGGTCCCATCTGAGGGGCCTTTGCTTGTTTGCTTGTCTGAGATATACATTATAGACAATAAAGTGAACACAACTTAAGTGTACAGCTCTGCAAATGTTTCCTTACATGTGGTAAGCACTTAACCTTGTGCAAAGCACTGTTCGAGGCCCTGGAAAGGAGACCCACCTGTAAGACACAGGGCCTGTCTGCACGGGCTTTCTAATCTGGTGGGTGGATGGGCTGCAATACAAGGCAGGACAGTGTGCCTTCCCTCTTTCATCCGGCATGCGTTTGTTGAGCACCTAACAGGAGCCAGGCCCTAGCTCTGTGGCAGTGGCCAAGACAGGTCTGCTCTCACGTGGTTCTTGGTCCAATCAAATTAGGGATCGCAGCACAGTGACCGGTGAACTCCAACGCCTTGCTCTCATGCCCCCTTGCTCTGCCTGCTCAGTCACTGAGCCAGGCCCCCACCTCCTCCTGAGCTATCCTAGCAGTTTCCTGATGGACCTGGCTTCCAGTCTCGCCTCCTCTGACTCGTTCTCCAGACCAACTGCCCTTATTTAAGTGCAAATCTAAAAAATGTGAAGTCCATGGCTCCCATTGCCCAGGCAGGCAGGCAGCTCTGGCGCAGGGTTTGGACCCCCACTCACAGGGTCTGTAATTGTGACCCCAGTGGGCAAGTTCTTTGGAGATGAAATAATAACATCACCACCACCAATATCTAACTCCGAAGAGGTTGAGCTTTAATCTGTAATGGTGGATCTGTTCACCCAGCACATGCTAAACCCTCAATCCCTACCCTCTGTCCAACCCTCCCAGCTGCTCTCCTAGTTTGGTGCTTCCCGCCCCCCTTTCTCCTCTCTCCACCATCCAGTAACACTGAGGTGGCTTTGTTAACACAGTCTTCGGTTTCAAGTGCCTTAGCCTCTTTCTGCAACACCCTTCCTTCTTTTCCCAGCTGGATCTTGCTCTGCTTTCCAGTCTCAGCCCAGGCACCACCTCCTCCAGGGAGCCTTCCCTGAAGCCGCCCACGGGCTTGGTGCATCTGGTCTGGGCCCCCATGGCACCCTGGCTCGAGCCTATTTACCTCCTGTCTCTACTTCTACCTGCTCCTCTGACTGGCTCAACCAGACTCTTTTTTTATGCCCTCACTGCTGATCTCCTCGGTTAAGACATGAACTGGACTGGGTCTACTGACCTCAGCAGAACATGCAGGGTATTTTCTGAAGGAAGATGGCCTTCAAGTGGCCGTGAAGCATTGGTAGGATTTCTTTCCATTAATCTTTTTAGTTTGTAATCACTTCAAATTTACAGGACAGTTACAAAAATAATACAAAACGCACATGACTAACTCCAACGCTTACCCCCCCCAGATACCTAGAGCCACCAATTTTGACATTTTGCTACATTTGCTGTATTGTCTGTTCTACCTACAGATCTATCCATCCATCATCTACCCACCTATCCAGTCTACATATCTATTTATCCATCTAGTTTCTAAATATTTGAGAGTTTGTTGCATGCATCATTCTCCTTGAACACAAAACCTTCCATGTGCAATTACTGAGACAAAGATGTCCACTTCTGCAACACCCTCCAATGCACTTATGAAGTTCAAGAAATTTAACACTGATATAAAACTTTCAGTCTATATCCCAATTTTTTCATGTCCCAATAATGTCCTTCTGAGCCTTTACTCCTCCAGGTTGAGGATCATGCATTGCATTTTATGTCACTGTCCCTTTAGTGACTGTTTTTTTTAGTTTGTTTTTTAATTCTGGTAACATATATACAACATAAACCTTCCCATCTCAAGCAGTCCCAAGCACACCATTCTGTGGGTTTATGAAGTTTACAGTGTTGTGCTACCTCAACCCTTCCATCCACAGGCATGACTTTAAAAATTATTTTAAAATAAGTTGTGCGTGCACACAATACTTAATCCAAGAGCAACAAAAGGGCTTACAATGAAAATTAAAAGTAGGTCGCCTCTCAACTCCCCACCCCCACCCCCACCCCCCGTTGCCACTGGGATCCGTTTCTGTATTCTATGCAGGCGACACTGGGACCCTGCCACACATACGTTTTTATTTTGCAAAAGTTCAAACAGGAACAGCACAAGTCTTTGGCAAGACTCACCAGCCACGATTTTGCCACGTTATGCTGGACATTTCACAGGCTATTCTTCATCTGACCGGCACAGCCACCATCCGATCCTGCCGATTTATACGAGAGGCTGCCCGGGCGCAGAGCTGGGCAGGCCATGGGACTTGCCGAGGCCGCACGGCCAACGGGGGTGGCGTGGGTGGGGGCACCCCCAGGTCTCGCAGGACTTTGGAGGGCAGGGCGCCCCACTTTAAGAGGCGGTCACCTCCCTGGGGTGGTCACAGATAGACGACGGGAGGAAGGCTCCCAGCACCTGACCTGGCGGCCTCTGCTCCTTCTCCGCCCCCCCCCCCCCAGCTGCGGGCACGTCCCCGTCCAAGAACTCAGCTCCCAGGCTGCCAGCAGACTGCACGGAGCTCCCAGCGCTCACCCAGCCCCTGTCGCCCCCTCTTCTCCTCCCGCCGCCTCCAGCCCCGCTCAGCCTCAAGCCACCTACTCAAACCCCCTCCCCCTCGCAAGCGCCCCTCATTTTCCGACGGGGGCGGCTCCCCTCTCTGGGCGCCTTCAACCTTCTCCACGCTCAAGGGCAGCCTTCCGCAGGCCGGGCCTCCGACGGGGGACGGGGCAGGGAGCGCAGCGGGCCCCTCCTGGGGGCTGGGCCAGGAGCCCCAGCTCCCCAGACCTCCGCGCACCCCGCCAGGCGCCTCGCCTCCTCCTCCGTGAAAAGGGGCTGACGACGGCCTCAGAGGCTACGCGCGCCTGGTACGAAGTAGGGGCTCAGTTAACGCGCCCGCGGCCGCGCGTGGGCAGGACCGCAGGGCGCCGGGGGCGGGGCTGGAAGGGGAGGCGGGCCGCGCCCCGCCCTCCGCCCCGCCCCACCACGCATCCCCGCCCACGCCCCGCCCACGCCCCGCCCCGCTCGCCGCTGTCAGGACCAGCCGGCTGCGCGCGGGCCCACCAAGCCTGAACGCCCGGCGGCGCCCCGCCTTCCTGCGCCGGCTCAGGGAACCCTGCGCGCCGCGGCGCCTAGTGCCCGCCCCCGCTGCCCATTGGCCGAGGCCTCCCTTTGTTAGCCGGAGCGCGCCGCCGCCATTGGCCCACCGGGCTGCCGATCCCGCGGACCGCGCCCCGCCCCGCCCGCGCCCCTCCCCCGCCCGCCCGGGACCGCGCGAGGCGCTCGGCTCGCAGTCGCGGCGGGCGCGGGGCGCGAGGGGCAGCGGCGGCGGCGGCGGCGGGAGCGTGCGGGCGGAGCGGCCGGAAAGGCCGGAGCGCGGGCAGCGGGCCGGGGCTGCCCCATGGGCCCGCGGAGGCCGGGCGGCGGCGGCGCGGGCGGACGCCGGGGGTCGCGCCTGCCGTGAGGGCTCGGGGCCCTGCCCGGGCGCGGCGCCGAGCGGCCACTCGCCCCTTCCGGCCGCCGCGCGCGGAGACGCGGGCCCGACCTCCCGGCCCGCCGCGGGGCCGCCCGAGCGCCGAGGCGCTGCGCGGGGCATGGGTCGGCGGGCCCGGCTGTGAGGGTGCGGCCGCCCGGGCAGGGCGACGGCGGCGCCCGCTCTGACGCGCCCCGGGTCCGAGCCGGCCCGACCCGGCCCGACCAGGCCCGACCCCCGCCCGGCCCGGCCCGGGCGCCGTGCATGGTCCCGCGGCGGGCGGAGCGCCGCGCAGAGCGCGCCGGGCCGCAGGGCCTGCGCGGGGCCCCGGCCATGTCGGCGGCCAAGGAGAACCCGTGCAGGAAATTCCAGGCCAACATCTTCAACAAGAGCAAGTGTCAGAACTGCTTCAAGCCGCGCGAGTCGCACCTGCTCAACGACGAGGACTTGACCCAGGTGAGCGGGGCCCGGCCCGGCCCCTCCCGCGCGGCGTAGACTCGCCGGGGCCCGCGACCCCCTCCCGGCGACGCAGACCTGCAGCCCCGGGCGGGCTGGGGGCGCGGCCGCAGCCGAAGGCTCCCGCGAAGATGAAAAATGGTCGAAAAAAAAAAAATGCGCGAGTCCTGGGGCGCGGGGACCCAGACCGGGGTGGGTGGGAAGGGTGCAGATGAGCGTGGGGACAAAGGGAAGATCCGCAAGTATGCCGAAAAATAACATCCTTTCTCGTTCCCATCGCCTGGCTGTGTGATTCATGCTTTGAGTGACTCAAAAATGCCTGCTTTTTCTTAGGAACAGTGTGCGTCGGACTCCCTTGCCGCTTCTGGGGGTCCCCTCCGAGTCTGTTTTGGGGCATGAGCTGGACTTGTCCACCCAGAGCGTCCAGGGGGACAGGAGCGTCTCTGTCCCGTCAGTCCCCGCCTGCCTGTTCTCTAAGTCACAGGCTGCCAGCGCCGGCGTGGACGCCTGGGGCCGGGCAGGACGGCAGGGTCTTGGTCTTGAGCTTGAGCTGGAGGGTCTGAGGTTGATGGCAGAGTGGTAAGCCCCTCTTCCCACCCTGCCCGCCCAGCTCCCAGCACTGGCCGGCGAGCGGGGACACCTGTGCATCCCGGGCAGGTCGGCTCTCTTCTCGGGCCTCTGTCGGATCGTGGACTCGGCAGCCCCCACCCTCTCTGTAAAGGCAGGGGGTCCTAGGGCCCAGCCCCGAGAGTCTAACTCGGGAGCTGGGGACTGAGCGTTTTCAAGGCTCCAGAAGAGAGGGAGCTGCACCCCTGCTGGCCTTGGGGAACCACTGCCCTGCCACTGCCTGTCGGAGGCCTGAGCATTCCAGGGTCCTCGAGCGCTGGGAGGACTCCGCAGCACACAGAACTGGGTTCCTTGGACCTCCCCGGCGAGCCTGGTTTGTAGCTCCTGTGGGACCAGGCCTCTGTCCTCTCAGCCGTGGCTCGCGGTCATCTCCCTGAGTGGCTCTCCAGAGCCCGGAGTGCCCTTCGCCTCCCAGGCCAGGGCACCCTAGTTGTAGCCGTTCCTGCTGCTTTGAAGTGGCCCCTCTGGCTGCCAGTCGTGCCCCTTAAGTCCACACAGTGTTTGACTTGTTCGCAGGACAGACCTGAGTGGGGCGGCTGGGCAGGTTACCGCCCGGGGCAGGGCGCCTTCCTCTGAGGTCAGCTCAGCAGCCGCCAGGGGTAGAAGACTCCTCTCGCCTCAGACCAAGCACTCGAGGGCGCCCAGTCACAAGGTGCTGGAACGAGAAAGGCCCGCGCGGAAAGCGTAGATTCAGCTTGCTGGTCTTTATTCTGCAGTGGTGTAAGGGCCGCTTTCAAGGGAGGAGAGCTTGACAGATGTGCCTGGCCGAGGCTTGTTTCTAGTTTTGGCTGTTGCTTTCGGCTGGTGACCTTGAGCAGGTCGTTTTGCCTGTGTGTTTTCATTTCTGCATTTATAAGGTGGGACTCGTGACCCCTGGCCCCCCCATCGTGGGGCTGTTGGGAAGAGCAAGGAATGATGTTGTATTCAGCTTCCTTCTCTCGCAATCTAAAAACAAACAAAGTCGACAGAATAGGTGCCTTTGGTTACAGAAGTTTCTGGGCTTGGCCAGGGGTGTTCTGAGTGAGCTTTGTCAGTTCCCAGTGGTCATTCCAAACGTGTCCAAAATTAGTAAAATATATGACTCCTCATAGCAGGGCCGCTTTCTGTTCTTACACCCAGATGAACTAAAATGGAACCTTCGATGTCTGAGTTGAGCCTGTTAAAAAAAACTTTTTAAATCGGTTGATTATTAATTGGAATCGGGGGGTGGGGTAAATTTAAAATACTTTACTTTCTTCACTGCAGCCAGAGTTGAATTGTGGGTTTTGGAACAGGCCTGAGACCTCCAGGGCACAACTAGGATGGTAGGTTCTGAAATAATGAGTGGGGCTGTTTGTGCTGGGAGAGATTCGCCCAGCCTTCCACCTCCTGGGATCTCCTCCTGGGAAGAAAGGAGGAAGACTCGGCCCAGCCTTCCACCCAGAGGGAGGAAGAGGGAGATTTGCCCAGCTTTCCACCTCCTGGGATCACCTCCTGGGAAGAAAAGAGGGAGACTCTTGCAGCCTCCCTGCTGGCCTCATCCGGCCCTCCCCCGGCTTCACGCGCGTCCTTGCAGCCCATTAGGAAGTCTCAGCCAATCGGTTCCCCCCAGCCTCCCCCCAGCCGCTGCTTCCTGCCGCCCCTCCCGCCACGAGCTTATTTTAGACCATCCAAGCTAGAAGATGTATCAGCGCTCATTTGGGCCACCCCCTCCTGAGCGCGTGAGGACCCTGGGGCCGGGGGGTGGCAGCAAGCAGCAGCACTGCAGCGGGACTGGCTCTCACTCGGGAAGTCACCTTCCCAGGAGCAGACGTCTCTCCCAACCTTCCGAATTGGGCTTTATTTCCTCAGCTGTGGTTTTTGTTCGTTTGTTTCTTCCTTAAGGCGGTACAGAAACGTCTTCTAGGGACCGGACCACAGCATCAGACCTGGAAGGGACTTAGAAAGTGACTGATGTAACCACTTCCTTTTACCCTGAGAAGACTGAGCCCCAGAGAAAGGGAGCGGCTTGCCCGGTGCAGGGAAGGAGCAGGATTCCTAAGCCACCACCTTCCCCCTGGCATGGTCTAGACTGGGCATGCTGCGGGCGCACCACAAGGACAGTAATGCCAGGGACCTTTCCTGGGGGTGCCCCAGCAGGGGCCTTGAGACTGCTGGCTTTGAGCAGAGGAGGTGCCCGCCCTTGCCCCTGGAATTCATAGGGCTCCAGTGCCAGTGAGAGCAGTGGTCACCTCACCCCCGGCCCAGGCCCGGTCTCCAGGCAGCACATGTCCTCCCAGCTCCCTCCCATGCGTTTCTGCATGTACGTGAGGACTTAGTATATAGTTAAACTTTTTTTGGAGCTTGAATTATGTGTATGTATTTGCTCTGCAACAATTTTTTTCCCACTTAGCGGTATATGCCTTAGAGCTCCTGACACTGCGTGTGAGTGTATCCGAGTCCTTTCGCATGTTGTGCTGTTAGGGATGAACCATTGTTTGTTCCCTTACTGATGGACAGCAAGGTTATTTCCAGGTTTTGCCGTAATAAACAGCAAATACTTCAGTGACATCTTTATAAATGCTTTTGGGTGTGTGTGAGTGCGTGCACGAATGCAAGTATTTCTCTGGGGCAGATACCTAAAAATAGAATGGCTGGGTTGACATCAGGCGCATAAAATTTTTTTTTACGGATACCGCCAAATGGCCTTCCAAAAAAGGCTGTCTTGCCATCACCAAGACTGGATATTTTCAGACGAGTTAATTGTTTAATAATTTCCTTGATTACCATTAAGGCTAAGCTTCTTTTCAGAGTGTTGAGTATTTTTTGTTTCTTCTGTGAATTGCCCGTTCCTATAATTTGCCCGTTTTTTTCTTGGGTTAGTTGAACCTCCTATTGATTTGTAGGAGCTTTCCATGAATACTCTTGGTCAGGGGTCAGGGAGATCTCTTGGGCTCTGCAGGCCGTGTGGTCTCCGCAGCGACTGTTCACCTCGCTGGTGCGGTGCAAACGCGCACGCGACACGTAAGCTGATGGGCGTGGCTGCATTCCAATAAAACTTTATTCACAGAAACAGGCAGGATTGGCCTGTGGGCTGCTTTGCCAGCCTCCGTTGTCCATGGTAACCCGATGTCATATAGTGCGGGCATTTTCTTCCAGACTCACCTGTCTTTCGACTTTCTCTCAGGTCACTCTTCTTCCTGTAGGGGTTTAAATACGAGTGCAGTTAGAGCTCTGCGTCTTCCTCTGTGGCTGGTGGTTTTAGTCTCGTGCTTGAGAAGGTCTTTCCAAGATGATAAAATCGTTTCTAGTATTTAATTCTTTTATAGTTATTTTTATGCTTACCTTTTTCATCCATCAGATTTGTCCTTTAGGAAACTGATTCTGGCTAAAGGGGGTGATCTCGTGGAGGCTTTTGAAGTGACAATCTCTCCAGGTAGCGCTGGTGGGGGTGGAGGCATCGGCAGGAACCAGGGATGGGATATTGGCGGGTGGTCAGAGGTGGGGGGTGAGGGTAGCGTCTTGGTAGGTGGAAGGACCTTTAAGAGAGATTGAGCATGACAGATCGGAGCAGACTGGAGGAGTGGGTCAACGGTAGTGTGGTAAGTTTTGATCTTGGGGGGATGGAGGTGCCGCTTGGATTTTTGGGTGGAGTTTCTCAGCCTGGTAGGTAGTGGTTGTTTGGAGTTTGCAGGAGGGGTGGTGGGCAGGGGTGGGAATGGAGAGGGGGGTTGTTGGACCCATGGGAGTGGATGCGACCACTCAGGAGTCTGTGGGGTAAACAGGGAGAACAGGGAAGGGAAGATCCCACATGTGACAGGTGGTGGGCAGGAGAGGGGCCGGGAGGGAGACGGGGAGGGGGGCTAGCGGGGTTGGGGGTTGCTGGAGAACAGGGCTTGGAGCCCAGGGTTCTTGGCGTTGGGTGCTGTTCCCGCCCGTCTGCGTTCCCAGGGGTCCTGGTGGGTGTTGACCTGACGCAGTATCTGAGTCTCCTGCGTCACATTTCGTGGAGGAGCAGTAAACTAAGGAGTCACTGCATTAGCACCTCAGTTCCAGCCCCACTTTGCCCTGTCTTGTCGCTTGACTTTGACCGGGCCTCTTCCCTTCCCGTGCCTCAGTGTTCTCGTCTGGAAGATGATCTCTTCCACAGCTTTTCCATTCCTCCTGGTTTGGTTCTGCTCTCGCTGTGCCTGTCCCCCACCGCCCGTGGCTGCTGGGCCTTGGAGCTAGGAGCCACAGCGTGGAGGTGGGCCTGGAGCTGGGCCTTGGCAGATGGCTTCATCCTTGCCCCTTTGTCCCTGTGACATTTGTAGGAGTTCAGGCCGTAGAACGTCTTTATTTGACTCAGCACCTATCTCAGAAGTGGTGAGAGCATTTCATGTGCACCCCTTTTTGGAAAGTTTGTGACTTACGTGTGAGCTGGTGGGTGTTTGCTGGAGGTGGTGGGGAGGTTGTCAAACTCCCAGACCTTACAGATAGCCAGCAAGCCCACGAAAGGACACTTACCATCGCTAGGCACCAGGGAAGTACAAGTGAAAACCACGAGACACGATTTCACACTCAGATGGCTGGGAAAAAACAAAAAGGAAAATAAATGTTGGCGAGAACGTGGAGAGATTGGAGCTCACCTACAACTGGGGATGTGTGGGGTGCAGCTGCTGTGAGAGAGAGTTTGATGGGTCCTCGGAAAGGGAGATGAAGCATTGCCGTGCACCCAGCGGCCCCTTTAGGGGTTGTGTATACTGTAGGTGTACGTGGACCCCGGGGAATTGGGAGCAGGGTCTGTACCCATGTGTTCATAGCAGGTGTTCACAAGCACGGGAAAGTGGAAGCAGCCCCGTTGTCCACAGCTGATGATAAACAGATTGGCATATCCAAACAATGGGATACTATTCAGCGATAAAAAGAAATGAAGTTCTGATATATGCTACACAATGCTGAACTTGAAAACATCCCAAGTAAAAGAAGCCAGATTCAAAAGGACAAATATTGTACGATTCCATTTATATGAAACATCCACAATAGACAAATCCGTAGAGACAGAAAGGGGTTGTGGGTAGAGGGGAAAGCATGGTGAATGCTTAGTGGGAACAGTTCTGTTGGGGGATGTTGAAAATGCTTCGAAACGAGGTAGAGGTGGCAGTTGTTTGACGTTGTAAGTGTGGTTAACGCCACTGAATTTGTTCACTTTAAAATGGTTAATTTTGTGTTATGTGACTTTCACCTCAATGAAAACCACGAAGTAGAAGAATAAAAAGTTCCCAGCCTGCCCACCCATCCTGGTACCACCTAGAGCGGAAATCTTATTGTCTCTGGAGACTGGACCGGGGCTGGCCAGTTTTTTCTCAACCTGCTAGATAGTAAATATTTTAGGTTTTGTAGACCAACAGGCAAAATCGAGGAATTTATGTAGGTACTTACCCAGCCATTAAACAATTTAAAAACCACTCTTGTCTCCTGGCCTTCAAGAGACAACGTGGGAGCCGGGTTTGGCCAGGGGTGCAGTTTGCCTCCCCAGCTCCAGGCCGGATCCTCCCGTAGGGCGACAGTGCGAGCTCTGTATGTAGCTTGTAAAGTTCAACTTGCCACATTAAGAAGCAAAAGGAAGTAAGTGACGTTAATTTTAACTATATATTTAATCTAATATATCCAAAATACTCTCACATCAGGAGGTAAAGAAGGCATTCATTGTGTATTTGACTCTTTTTTTACCCATTACTGTTGAGACAGGCAGCTTCTCCGGGGCCAGTGGCCACGGCCCAAGACAGTCCCTACGCTCTGGCCTGCAGCAGCGAGGCCACCTGCTGAGCCCTGGGGCCAGCGGAAGGACTAGGCAGGGAGGCCCTGCTTGCCGACAGGCCGCCTGGGCCTTGGCAGGCTTCCCTGTGCGTGGGGGGTGGTCTGCAGGGGGGCCCGTGCTGGGAGGTTCCTGGAGAGTGGCTACCTTTGCACCTGAGACCCCCTGCTCGCGTCCTGTCTCCCCCTCTCTCCCGGCTGCAGCACCCCTGCTGGCTTGCTGAGGTTTCTTCTGTTCCCAGCACGTTGCCTCTTGTGATAGAGCCCTCTGCGTTTGTGTGCTTGGAATCTCTGCTCAGGGCTCTGACCGCCTCCCTGTGCAGGGGTGGGGTTTGGGGGCAGAGGACAGGCAGGTGCTGGCCAGAGCGGAGCTGGGCCTGTCCTGAGGGGTGAGTGGGGGGCCTGGAGGGCGGGTGCCGTTTCCCCTTCCCTTCCCTGAGAGCCCGGATACCAGCCTGGGTCCTCACGCAGCTCTTTGCATTTGTCATGGTTTTCCGATTATATCCTGATTGCTTTTCCCCAAACTTTTTTTTCTGGCCATTTACTTGACCTTTCTGAGATTTCCTCCTTACCACACAGGACTACAGACCCATGTTCTGTTCTTGGCAAAGCCTGCAGGGTGTCCGTGGGAGTCCTTGGAAGTCTCCATGGCAAGTGTCTCCACTGGGAAGTGGGCACCTGCGTGGGTTTGCAGAGAGTGGTGTGCTGGCCAAGGGTGGGGCACAGGTGCAGCCCCTCCAGTGCCCCATACCCTGTATGTGACCACTGTCGTGGGAGGGGTGCTGCCTGCCTCGCTGGTGGGGACGTGGCCTTCACTGGGCCCTAACCCTAACCCTAACCCTGGGGCCCAGGGCCTGATGCTCTGTAGCTGAACTAAAGAAATGTGACTTGTTATGCTCACTGCAAATTGTTCCCAAGCTGCCCTTTGGTCCTGAAACCAAGGGAAAGACCCCATAGGGCAGGCACACCCTCAGTGCCCAAGCTTTCAATGCTGGCTGTATGGGAGAGAGGCATGGAACCTGTCAGATGCCAATTTGGAAGCATTTATCCTAAGAAAACTGGCTTTTCTTTTATCTTGTGAAGCTCACTGCCCTCTCCAAGCCTCGCCTTTCCCATGTGAAGTGACACAGTTGGATCAGGTTGGTGGTTTTCAAGCATTCGTGGAATTGTGGTGCCTTTACTCAAAGGAATTTCATACAGAAATGCCACGTGTGAATCAGAAGAAATGACACTGGCCTGGGCTCGGTGGGCTCGGCTTGGCCTCCGCTCCCTGGGACCCCACTGTGGGGCCTCCCGGACGGCTCTGCGCCATGTGGGGGGCAGGTTTGAAAGCTCTGCCCCAGATTTTGTGGTTTCTCCGGCTCTTGGCAGCCTTGGGTTGTATGAAATCGTCCCTGGTGGTTTCTCAGCTGCCCTGGGCTGGAACCCCAGAGTTCCCAGCTCCACTGCGTCTGTCATATTATCGTTTCTTCTGGGGAAGAGGGAGTCCAGTGGGCTGATTTGCTGGCATTTTGTCTCTGGAGACTGCAACTGGAATCTTCCAAACCACCCGCTGGCTTTCTCAGTCAGGGTCATCCAAGTTCATATGAAGCCGCAGCCTATTTTTTTGCCTGGCGCCGTCACCCTTTTGGCTCCTTCCTTCCTGTCCTCCAGCTTGGCTGGAGGGACAGCCCTGATACATGGGGCAGCTGGCCGGGGTCTCAGCGGATGGGCCTGTGCATGCCATCCTCTTCCTATAGCAGTTGGTGGAGGGCCTGCAGCCACAACCCCCGGCAGTCTTGAAAGGCCACGTGCAGGGCGGACGTGTGGTTTCACACGGGGGCCAGGGTAGGTATGGCTTTACCGAGACTCCCAGGCCAGCCTTGGCCTTGACCTCGAAGCACGTTCCTCTTCCATAGCTGTTCCGCTGGGGTAGCTGCGAGGTAGGAACGCTGGAGGACTGAAGATAAATCAGAATTGTTTGCTGGACTCTGGCTCCTGGCTTAGGGAGGAGGGGCTTCCCAGGGTTGTGAGTGCTCTACTGTTGAGCTGGAGCGGGGAGGGGGGGATTGTCCCCAATCAGCAGATGGAGCAGCTGAGACCCTGAGAGGCTCAGTGACCTGCCGAGGTCATGAGCTGGCCAGCTGGGGATTTCCATAGTCCTGTTTGGCCTCCTGGTTTCTGATAAGTGTTAACCTTTACTGTCAGAAGTAGGCCCTCGCCCTGCCTTGGATTCCTTTGTCGCTGGGGTGTGGTGGGGAGAGTTCAGGGTCTTTTGCAGGTTTTAGCATGGGTTCTAGAACCTCCTCTGCCTGGAGCATCCCATACCGCCCTGGGCGGGTTGCTGGCTGGGAACAGGGACTACACCTCTGCCACAGTCCTGAACAGGAAGCGCTATTTTTTGCCCTCAGAGAAGAATTCAGAATCAGGAAATGGCTGTGTCCTTGATCTCTGTGTGTTCTCAAGGGCTGGCTTTAACTGGCCGGCCAGCCAGGGGCCGTGGCACACTTTTCAGACATGGTTTCCTACTTCGTAATAGCGCTGGCCCACAGCCAAAGGGGCCAAGGAGAGGCGGGCAGCTGCTGGGGATCCCAGGGCCGCCGGTGGGTGTCCTGGTGTCACACCCAGAGCCCTCATGCTCGTGCCTGGCTGAGGGCACTCATGGCGCTGCCACTCGGGGACACGCTGTAGCCAGAGACCTGATGTGATGCCTGCGTGTCAATTCAGCGGGAGCAGGTAGCAGCTGGAGTGGCGGAGAGCAGGGGTTTTCAGCTCAGGTGGGGCTTCAAGCTGGCCCTGTTCTCAGAGCTGGCTATGTGGGCTCCTTGAGGCCCAGTGCCTGTGTCCCTCCTCTGGAATTGGGATTGTAACAACCCCATATCTCTGGTATCCCAGAGGTCAGTAGAAGAGGCTTGGGAGGGACTTAGCACGCTTTGAAGCCTGCAGGCTGGAACTAGTCCATGCATGGCTGCACGGTGAGTGGGGGCGTGCCCAGCACGGGGTGCAGCGGGGAGCTGTGTGGAAGCCCGGCCTGCCTGCCTGCTCGGAAGCTGGCGCTCCACCCAGCCCTGCTTCCTCCTGCAGCCTTTACTAGGTCCATCCGGCCAGCCTGGGCGGATGGCCTGATCAGCGCACAGCGCAGCCAGCGCCCTGCCCCCCCGTGGACCTCGTGTTAGGCTGGAGCGACTTTAGAGACCTTGGCTCCGAGCTTATTGTAGGGCCGAGGAAACAGGCCTAGAAAGGAGGTGGTTTCAGGGGAGAGATGGATCTCAGCGCCACCTCCGGATTCTTACCCCAGCCGTCTGCCTCCACCCCCTCCGCAGAGATGTACCGACTCCGAGAGGAGTGAAGGGCACGCAGCCTGTCTGCTCGTTTAGGTTGGGTTTTCAGAACAAGCGCTGTAAATATAAAGATTGAACTGGTTTTAAGACTTTTTAGAGAGTAGGAAAATGCGGGGGGTGGGCACCATTAGTTTAGAATCTCACACTGTACGACCTGGGCTGCTCTGGTGGACTGCAGCCCCCTCCCAGCCCCTGTACCAAGCCCAGAGAAGTCCGCGAACTGCAGGCAGACCCATTTCCTCCATCGCGTCACGCCGAAGCGTCTGGGGGCCATTGGCTTGTTGGGAGAGGTTAAGGGAGGCTTTCGTTTTGTCCTGCTACTTCCTGCATTCACTGGGAAGCAGAGTCCTTGTGCCAGGGGGCCTGGGCGAGACTAACCCAGAGAGAGTGCCAGTGCTGGGAGAGCGGGGCTCCAGTCCAGAGGGCTGGCAGGTAGGAGGGCTGACTCTGGCCTGACCCAGCCCTTCGGTCACCAGTGCTGCATTGGTGAGGTGGCTACAGGGGGTCCTCGTGGCTTTGTGGCTCTTGGCCTGCAACTTGTGAGGAGAAGGCCGGCCTGGCTGTCACAGGGAGCCCCACCCTATGGACCCCGGTCATCAGTAAGGAGTCTGGCTCCTGTAGAGCACCTTGGCACACCCACACCCCAGCCCTCCCTCCCAGCCCTCTGCCTAGCCTGGCTCAGCCTTTTGCCACATGGAGGTTTTCCTATTCTCACATCACAGAAACTGTCGCCCGCTCCAGGGCTGCTTCGGGGGGCTGGTATTAATAGCCAGTGGAAACTGCTGCGTGCCAGGTACGCACTTTACGTCCGTGAGCTCGTTTGTGTTCCCAACAGCTTTGGGTGGTGGAGAGATAAGGCCCCCGAGGGGGGGGCTCGCCCACCCCAGGGCAGCGGTCCGTGGTGGAGCTGCAGCTTAAACCCAGGTGCAGTCCAACTCAAGCCGTTTCCACGCTGACCCACTTGGGGGCAGGGGGTTTCTGAACATGACAGCTCTGGTGAGTGAGGTCTCTTGGCCCCTTACTTCCAGCAGCCGAAAGGGTCGTGCATGTATTGGGGAGGGTGAGGTGGGAGGATGCGATTGGGCTGAGCTTGTTTAGGTTT
>PVIY010031267.1:0-30087 GCA_004026745.1 Myrmecophaga tridactyla | reverse complement strand
GCCCCCAGCAACCCCGAGCTCCAAGTGACCCCGAGCCCCCAGGGACCCCGAGCCCCCGGCAGCCCCGAGCCACCGGCAGCCCTGAGCCCCCAGGGACCCCAAGCCCCGGGCAGCCCCAGCCTCATCCTGCTGCCAGGCCACCATGGGCAGCAGGCTCATTACTTAGGGCCCTGCGGAGAGCCCCTCCCCACGCTTGGGGGTCCACTAGTCCTGGATGGATAATACATTTAACATGCACAATCAGTGCCTGTCATGCCCAGACCCGGGCCTAAGGGACTCCTCACGCTGAAGCCAACAGCCAGAACCAGAAACGTCTGCTGTCAAGGGTCTTAGGTTGCCAGCCAAGAGGGACAATCAGGATTCTTTCAGCTAAAGTAGGGGGCACTGTTCAACTTTAGGGTTCAGAACCGAAGAAAGGAAAATCCCATTTGTACAGATCAGCCAGGAATGACGGCCAGCCCATCAAAAGGGATTTTTCTGGGAACATGTAACTAGATTCTGTGCCCAAAGAACTCTCCTGAGGAATGCAATCAATTTAGAAAAGGAAAAATTGTGAGAATTCAACGTGCCAGAGCCTCCTTTCACCAAACAAATTCATATACACATACATTCTTAAAGGCTGAGGATTATCCTTCCAAATCCTATTGGCTGCAGTTTCCTTTCACTCTGTGAATCTCACATTTCATTAAAAAATGGTGCCCAGCTCCAAACAGCCAAAACCATCTTGAAAAAGAAGAATGAAATTGGAGGACTCACATGTTCTGATTTTTAAAACTTATTACAAAGCTACAGTAATCAAAGCAGCATGGTAGTGGCACAAAGACAGACATACATAGCTATGGAATCAAACTGAGAGTCCAGAAATCAACCCTCACATCAATGGCCAACTGATTTTTAAAAAGGGTGCCGAGACCACTCAATGAGGAAAGAATAGTCTCTTCAACACATGGTGCCGGGAAAACTGGATCTCCATATGCAAAAGAAGGAAGGTGGACCCCTACCTCACACTATATACAAAATTTAACTCAAAGTGACCAAAGGCCTAAGTATAAGAACCAAAACTATACAACTCGTACAAGAAAACATAGGGAAGCATATTCAGGACCTTGTGTGAGGCAATGGTTTCTTAGACTTCATACCAAATCACAAGCAACAAAGGAAAAAACAAATCAATGGAACCTCCTCAAAATTAAAGTCCTGCATCCAAGGACTTCATTATGAAAGTAAAAAGACAAGTTAAAGACAAGAGAAAACATTTGGCAACCGCATATTTTATAAGGGTTTAATATCCAGGATATATAAAAAAAAGCAACATCTCAACCCCAAAAGGACAAACAACCCAATTAAAAAATGGGCAAGAGACTCAACTAGACATTTCCCCCCAAAAAGGTACACAAATGGACAAAAAACACAAGAAAAGATGCTCAACATCATTTGTCATTAGGGAAATGTAAATCAAAACCATAATGTGATATCACCTCACACCCAGTAGAACAGCTAACACTGACAAAATAGGATATAGTAAGTATGGGAGAGGATGTGAAAAAATAGAAATACTCATTCATTGATAGTGGAGATTAAAATGGTGCATTCACTATGGAAGACAGTTTAGTGATTCCTCAGAAAGCTAAGGAGAGAACCACCATATGACCCAGCAATCCCACTACTTGGTATATGCCCCAAAGAACTGAAAGCAGAGACTCGAACAGATGTTCATTTGCACACCACTGTTCATAGCAGCACTTTCACCATTGCCAAAAGATGGAACCAACCCAAGGTGCTTCCATCAACTGATGAATAGTTAAACAAGATATGGTCTATACATTAAAATGGAATATTATTGGGCCATAAAAAGAAATGAAGTCCTGATACACGGATGAATCCTGAAGACATCATGTTGAGTGAAATAAGCCAGATACAAAAGGACAAATATTCTATGATCAACTGATATGAAATAATTAGCATAAAAAATTCATTCATACAGTTAAAAACTAAAATACAGGTTCCCAAGGGCAGGGGTAGGGTAGAGAATAGGGAGTTAATGCTTAATTGGTATAGTTTCTGTCTAGGGTGATGGAATAGTTTTGGGATGATGGAAAAGGGATGGTGGCAATGGTCGTACAACATTGTGAATGAAATTAACACCACTGAATTATATATTTGAATGGGTTAAAGGGGAATTCAGTGTTGTTTATTTGTTACTATAATAAACTTTTTTAAAAAACACACAGGACTCTACAACACAGAGTGAACCCTAAGGTAAACTATGGACAACAGTTAATAGTACAATTACAATAATATTTTTTCATCAATTGTAACAAAGGTACCAGGCAAATGCTAAGCACTAATAATTGGGAAACTGCACAGGGTGGGGTAGAGGTATATGGGAATTCTGGACTTTCTGTATGATTTTTCTATAAGCCCACAATTTTTCTAAAAAATAAAAAATTTTTCTAAAAAAATTTTTTAAGCAGTATGGACCCCAAATGAATTTTCAGGGAGCTTGAAGGTGCATCAAACATTCTTTTCCAAAGGAAGGTAAGCAGATGCCTGGTCTCTCAGGCCTGGGCACCGGCGTCCATGACCCTGACCCCGTGGGTCAGCTGTGGGCATTGGCTTTACCCAACGAGCCTCACCTGCTGGGGGTCCCCAGTGGCCCACCACAGACATGGATCTAGGGGTCTGAAGCCACTAACAGCCACCGACCATCTCATCTTCCAGAAAACTGCCCCAAGGGATGGCAGAGAGGTGGAATGAAGCTGCCCAAGAATCAGGGCGGTGATGACCCCCACATCCAGTGTGGGTACGCCGGGAGCTGCTCCCGGGGGCAGGAGCGAACTGGGGGTCCCCTCAGGAATGCTGCCGCAGGGTGAAAAATCATAAGGCTCAGGGGCCCGCAGGGCTCCGTAACCACACTGCACCAGGCTTGTTTCTGCCGCCTCGACACTATGGGCAGGTGCGACTCGGAACCAGTCTGCAGGTGAGAAACTGAGGCACGGAGGACAATGCAGCTTCCCAGCTGAGGGCGGGTGTGGCTCAGCCGGAGCTGGAGTCCACAGCACGCTAATTCTCCAGCTCATGTGGGGAACTCTCCTGTCCCCTCTAAAATAAGCACCACTGAGAAGTCTGACATCAGAGGTTTAAAACGCTCCAGGCAGCTTTCCTGACACTAACCTATCCAACCTTTCAGGTGGTTTTCGACTTGTCATTAAACCTTAGGCAAATTCAGTCACATAGAGGTCCCAAACCAGAGGATGCCAGACGACGCCCAGACACACACAGAAGCAACAGCTGCAGTGTGAGGTCTGCCCACAAACAAGAAAGACTGAACCCATCAGCCATGCAGGGCTCCTTCCCTGCAAGCTGGCACACGCATCCTTTCTCATTGTTTTATTTTCGGTTTTCAATGTCTTGTGAACCAGACCAATATGCAGGGCTGTTAAAAAGCATTTACACTGTCATATGTTTGTTTTCACAGTTGCTGAGCATAAGTGTTTGCTCATAATTTCTCTCCTTGAGTAAAAGCACTCACTGCCGCTCTTGGTTCCTGAACTGTAACCAGCACCCCTGCCCCCGCCACCCCACGCCCACCGAGTCCTACGAGAAGACCAGGCTTGTTCCCGCCCTCTGCAGCAGGTTCCAGCACTCGATCTGGAAGGTTCTGTGGAGTCACACATGAGGAACGGCTGAAAAGACCATGATGAAGAAGTGTTTGGATCGAGCAGCACACGGTGGGGGGCTCTTTGCCATGTCCCCCGGGCCCTCCACACGCGGGCCCCTGGACTTAGGGCTGGCTTCAAACAGAAGGCACAGGCACGGCACTCCTTAACAGCATCTAATTGAGAAAGCACGGCAGCGGCACCAAAGCCGAGCATCCGAGCGACTTCCAACACGAGGGCACTGGAAAGACTCAAAAGGAGGGGACACATATCAGGTCAGCTGGCCTCCCATTAGAACACTTAGCTCCCTCTACCTACCCCTTGACTGCTCAACTAGGAGGGGACGGGACTCCGTCCATGGGTGCTCTGTGGCTGTCCACAGCGAGGGTGACCAGCCTGACCCAGGGACAGAGATGATGCACGAGAAGGAAATGAACTGCACGCTCACAGGAAGAAGCGCCAAGAAGAACGCAGCCAGGGGTGCCTGTGGGGGTTGGGAGCAGGTCCTCCGGGCCAAGCACAACCATCTGGGCCAAGCAGGCCACCCGGACCTCACCTGGGCACCAACCCGGTCTTCACCCAGACACCACCTGGGCATTACCCGGACACCACCCGGCCGTGCCTTGCAGGGCAGCCTGCGCTAGCATCTCCAATGAGGCAGAACATTGACATTTGGATTCCACAACTGCGGAGTAATCCTTTCATTTTCTTATCTGGGATGAGCAGAGCAAAAAGAAAGTGAGAAATTGGTTCATTTTTTAGCTATAGATTTGCAGTTGCAGATCATTAAATTGAAAACTGAATACACTATCCATCAGCGGTTAATAATATTTCGTTTCCTTTATCTCTCATTATCACAGTGTCGTGGTGAACGCCGTCGCTGTCTGCCCAGCAGCAGGGCCCAGAGGCACAGACGGGGCCAGGCATGCTCATGCTTGTGCTCCTCGTCCCCTGTGCTCGCGCTCCTCATCCCCTCGTGCCCCTCTGCCCCTGAAGGCCACTCAAGACTGTCCCCACAGCCTCTGGACCCTGCCCCCGACTCTGTGCCAATCTGTGCTCATCTGCTAGCGGGGCTCTGTCAGGTGCCACAGGCTCAAAGTTCTGCTCTGCAACTCAGGGGCCACGTGGCCTTGGCTATGTCCTCCACGCAGGCTGGCCTCAGTTTCTGCATCTGCAAAGTGGGGCCATGTGACAGGTGGGTGCAGGTGTACCTGGCCAGTGATCACTGGCCAGTGATCGTGCCCAGCTGTCTGGTCAGCAGGCACTGGCCTAGCCACTGTGGCATATTTTGTGGCTGGTTGATTAAATCATTAATCAGTTGACAGCAGCTGTGGCTGATCACACCCACGATCAACTAAGGGTGGGTCTCCCGCAAACGAGAGAGTCCAATCCATCGGATTTGATCCAATCAATTGAATGATTTGAAGGGAGAAGAGAGACTTTTTCACCATTTCTGCAGCCAGCGGGCTCTCCTGTGCAGCTTGCTGAGACCCTTCATCAGAGTTGCCAGCCTCGGGGCTGCCCTGCAGATTTTGAACTCTTGCGTCCCTATGGCTGCGTGAGACACCATCGTTAAGTCTCATATTGACAGATCTCTCCTGTGGGCTCTGCTTCTCTAGAGAACCCTGGCCGATACAGGTGGATAACAAGACACCTGGCAGGCTGTGGGGAGGATTCAGGAAGAATGCATTCAGAGGTCTGGTTCTCAGCCAGCCGTGCTCCTGCTCCACTCTGGACGCTGGCCAGTGTCTGAGGGCAGTTCTGGTTGTTAGGGCTGGGGTGGGGGCACGCTTGGCTTCCAGGGGGCTGCTCACCATGCAGTGCCCAGGACGGCCCCTGTGCTGGTTTGAAAATAACACGTACCCCAAAAAAGCCACTGTTTTAATCCTGATCCAGTCTTATGGAGGCAGTCGATTCTTTTAATCCTGATTCAGTATTCTAGATTAGATTATTCCCCACGAAGATGTGATGGGTCCAACTGTGGGTGTGGCCTTTTGATTAGATGGCGATGTGACCCCACCCATTCCAGGCAGGTCTTGATTAATTTACTGGAGTCTTTGAAAGGGGAAACTGTTTTGGTTGTAGGGCTGGAGGCGGTGGGTGCCTGGCTCCCGGGGGCGGAGGCCAGGGACGCCACTCGCCACTCCAGTGCCAAGGATGGCCCCCCAGAGAGAATGATGTAGCCCCACGTCCACAGTGTGAGCAGGAGAAACCCCAGGCCGCCGTGGGGGCAGGCAGACAGCTCACGCGGGTACACAATGCTCTCAGGAGGACATTTAAAAAAATGTTCCTGCTGGTGGACAGGCGTGTCCCCCCTCCACCAGCTGCTTGTAGCAGCCCTTCTCTCACCACCGCGGGGGACGTCCACGCGGACTCGGCACTGCCAGCATGCACTCTGGCCCCTGTCAGCCTGCTTGGACCTCTCCCTGCTGCCTTTTCTCAGGAAGACCCTGAGCTGGTCAGATCCCAACATCTGCCTGGGGACTGCAGAGCCCTACAGCTCGGGTGATAATCCCCAACGTGACGACGGGTGAATCAAGGCCCGAAATGCTGAGAAAGTGCCCCCAGTGCCCTCCTTCCATCCCAACACATAGTTACAGATAAACATAACAATATAAATATATATATACAGCAATATATAATAAATAAATATGTAATACTGTATAATATATAATATATAGCAATTTATAAATTACTATATGTAATATGATATATACAGCAGTTATATAAAAGTATGACAAATATATCTATACAACAAATAGCACTGTACCTCACATTCTCTATTATGTAAAAAAATGAGATATATAAATTTTAAGAAGACAAAATCATGTTTATTTGTAGAAGACATGATTATCTACTTGGAAAAGTCAAGAGAAACTTCTGGAAAACAGGTAGAAGTACTACATTTGCCTGTGAATCAGAAATCCTGAATTCAGCTTCTCATGATTCATCACAAAGTATAAACAGAGATGTGCTGTGGGATGGCGTCTGCATAGCTTTTCATCAGTCCCTGTCACCTTGTCCCTGAGTCAGACCTGAGACACTGGTAGCCGACTCCAAAAGGGAGAACTCAACCAGGACAGGGCCCAGCCACTGGGGATGGGGTCCACCCAATGAGCCCACCTGCAGAGAAGGGGGCCCACCTGCTTGGGACAGAGCCCACTGGCTGAGCCCACCAGCTGAGGACAGAGCCCACCCGCAGGGAACTGGGCCCACCTGCTGGGGTTACAGACCACCCACTGAGGACAGAGCCTACCCGCTGGGGACAGAGCCCATCAGCTGAGCCCACCTGCTGGGAACAGGCCCACCCTCTGGGGATGGCTGAGCCTGCCTGGAGCTCATCTGCCCTGTAATTTCCTGTGTGACACCAATTCCCCTCTGGGATTAAACCTTGGGGCCAGATTGGAGCCAAAGGTCTCCCTGCTAATACAAGTGGTTTGCTGTAAATCATCAGTATGCTTATTCAACACACACACACTCAAAATGCAGGGACGGAAACCACCCTGCACGAGGCCGGCCCCATTTCCTCCCAGCCTCCCTGGGAACAGGTCACGTGAGCACGCCTCCACGGTCACCTGACCAAGCTGGGCCGATCAATGTGTCCAACCAGGAAACTGTCCCTTTCGGGTCTTTGATTTCAAAGGGTACAAGGGGTAGGGTGGGGACGTCATTCCTCCATGTGCACAGAAAAATAGGAAAAGCTGGGCTGGAGAGGGCGGATGGGCTAACGCTGCAGAGAAGCCCAGGCTCCTTCTGCACTGGGGGCTTCGGTCGATGTAAATGGGGTTTCCTATCCATCAATAACAGCATGCAGCCCCTGGATCGAAGTCCTCGTCCACATACACATCAGCAGCACCTCCAGCCAGGCCATAGGCCATGAGGGGCAAACTCTGCGAATTCACCCAGAAAAACAAACACAAAACCTTCCTGAGAGATTTAAATGGCAACTTGGCAAACAAAACAACCTACATTAGCAAGGAGAAGACAGGTGTTGGATTTCCCCCAAATGAATCTCTGCATATGTGCAAGGTCATTCCACTCAACCCCCCAGAGAAAAGCTGGCAACATGAATGTGCAATCTGCAAAGAGGAAAGGGCCGGGGGTACATTTTATTTAAAATGTCCAACCTCTGTACAAATTAAATAAATGCAAGATTAAAAGCTTTCGCTTATACCTGTCAACGTGGGAATCCATTCAAAGGAATGGCCATCCAACAGGACTCCCGGGTGGGGAGGCAGCAGGGATGAGGCCATTTCACATGTCCTCGCTGGGAACACAGATTGGCACCATCTTTCCAAAACAGCCTTTCCATGCTGGCCTCCAGAACCACACCAAACACCGCCTCTGAACCAGAAACTCCAAACTCTGCTTCCAGTGATTCATCATAAAGAAATAATGAGAGCTGTGCTACAAGATATGTTTGCAGAGATTTTCATCACGACACCCTTTCCAGTAGCAAAGAGCTGGAAATATCCTTTCATCCAGCCCCACCGATGCACACGCATACACACCACACACATGCAGGCATGTCACATGTGCACACACACAGTACATCCGTACACTCACCCATGTACCCACACACATGAATACACAACACATTTGCATGCAAACACATACCACACACGTGTGCACACACATGGAACTCACACATTCAGCAGTTTACACACACATGCCCACACACGAACAATGTGCCAGGTGGGTTGCTCAGGGGAAGAAGACAAGATTTCACTTGATTTTCCCCTTCATAATTTTCTTGTCTTCAAGTTTTCAACCATAATGTTTTTTGGTTTTTCAAAATACAAAATATCATTTAAAAATAAGCAGACAGAGCAAAAAGTAGACTTTTTTAAAGAAACCTTATTATTTACCACCTGTTTCCATGTGCCTACTTTACTCCATCATTACCTAAACATGCCCATCACTGACCTCTACTCCAGCTGTCTTTTCTCTGCATCCGGTGGTTCACTCCAGATCGGGTGGTATTTTCAAAGAAACATTCAACTCGATTCAGCAGCGTGGACAGAATTTACTGATTATGCAAATCCACTCTGTTCCTTTCTGGTTATAGCACTTCGATGGCTGACAAAGAAGCCACAGGCCCCCTCAGGAGCACGGTTCCAGGGCCATGCCAGGGAAGTGGCTGGAGGGGCATGGGGCCTCGGGCCCAGCCTACCCCCACCCCGCGTGGATCTCCCCGTGGACAGGGCTGGGGAAGGGCAGGCAGGCCCCGGGCCTGGCCATTAGGCCACGTCTCGGCCTGGAGGCAGGTCAGAGGCAAGGCTGGGGTGGGTGGACGTGCCCAGCAATAACGGACATGGAGAGAACGGGCTGATGCCCCCACCCCTGAGCTGACACCCGTCCACAGTGAGAACGGGCTAACGCCCCCCCACCAAGTTATGCCACCATGAGGGATACAGAGATAGCAGTGGCACCCTGGTCTGCCCAGAACTCAAGCACCAGCGCCACCCCCAGTTGCCCCCGCTCAGGATTTTGGACATCTGCTGCGGTTCAGGCCATCATGCCCCCCACTTTCTCTTTAGTAACTCACCACTCCCAGTATCATCTGCCCCAAGGAGAAGCCGCCGGAAGGAATGACGCAATTGTAGCTGTCTGCGGGGGCTCTGGTGCTCCGGGGAAAGGGAATGGAGCACCCCCAGGCAGAGGCTGAGGACACACGGCCAGGGCCATGCTGGGGAGGCCAGCACAGCCACACCTCAGCCCCGGGGGGCGGCTGCTGAGGCCCTCCCTCGCCCCTTCTCAACCCTAGTACCTCTGCTGGTACCTGAAAATTTAAACTGACTCCACATTTCACAAAAGTGAATGCATTTCTAGGGGACAGTCATATCATCGTCGTGGTGCTGGGCTTTGAAATCAGCATAGGAAAAGCAAAATAAGGCCCCAAGATCCCTGCTTGATCCTTGGGGCCCATCCACCTCTCTTTATGAAAAAGTGACATTAGCAAGAGGAGGGGCGCCCTGGCACCCCCTTGAGACTCCTTCACGCTGAAAGAGAACTGGAGAGGGAGTCACATTTCTTCACTCTCGGCCTTACTGTGTACCCTGGAAACACCCTTAAAGTTCCCCCTATCACAAACTCTACCCTCTGTGGAGCCCAAACAAAGGGGGTGAAGCCAATGCAGTCAGCATCCGCCTTTCCACCCTCTCAGCCACTCCAGGTCACATCAAGTGTCGTCCCCACCTGCCCCGTAGCCCCCTGCTCATTGCCTGCTTCAAGCTTCTCACCCTCACCCCTTCTCGGAGGCCGGTCACCCACCCACAGCCCCCGGGGACTCAGTCCCCCAAGCCCACCCACACCCAGGCTTGGAGGGCCCAGCCGCGGTTCACGGGCTCAGTGTGGGGGTGTCCTCTAATGCCGCCCACACCTGGCCCCCCTGCAGCGTGGGGAAGCTGCAACCCTACTCCCTGCAGCCAAACGCACCCCATGAAGACATCCCCTTAGTCCCAACGGTGCACCTTCAAGAAGGACCAAAGGCCCCTGTGAATAGAGTTTTCCATGCAACTGTTCTGTTGTTCACAACAGATTCTACAACACAAACTGGCAGATTCAGATTCAGCCCAGAGATGTATCATGGGAAGAAAAGGGAATTTTTACATCAAAATCTAGATAGCCCACTTTTTCTTAGAAAGTGGAAGTGCCGGTGAGGTCTCTGTCCTGTGTGACAATAATCCCGGGGCTTGCGTAGCATCACTGCCAGGGAGGTGGCTGGGGCCCTGCCTGCCACCACCACCCTCTCAGTGTCCTTCCCGCTCACGCCTTTGGCACCCCCAGGCATCGAGGGCACCGTGGCTCCAGGCTCTGGGTGTGGGAAGTGCCCCTTGGCTCCTGTGCGGGAGCCGACCGCACAGGGGCTGCAGCACATGGGAGGTCCCCTCACCTCTGGGAGCCAAGGCTCGTGGCGGAGAAGGAGAGCAAGCCCCCGACAGGTCCCCGGGAAGGAGTAAGGGGTAGCGACAGGAATCTGGTCCCACCTGTGGAGGGCAGGGGTGGGGACTCGCCACCAGGGCCGAGAAGAGAGGGCAGAGCAAGGAGAAGGACAAGGGGACTCCAGCAAGGGGGCACCAGGGAGCCCCAAAAGCTGCACTCGGGAGAGGCCGGCGGTGCTTTGACGTCACAGAGAACTGAGGGGAGGGCTCTGGGGATGATGGGGTGGGGGCTCGTGGATATACAGCGCTGCTGGCTTCCCTGGGAGACCCTGATGTACTGGGGTGCTGCAGAGCAGACACGGTCTGTCCCCTCAGGGGGCTCATGCTGTCCCAGGGGAGGGGTCCACAACGGGGGGCTAGAGGAGCAAGAACTCCAGCTGGGAGCGGTGTCTTCAGGGAAGGGCTCTACCCAGTAGCAAGTGGACGGGGAGGGTGGTGGTGGCAGGTTGGGGAGCCGAGGCAGTGGGGCCCGGGAGAGAAAGCAGTGGAGGCTGTGAGCAGTATGAGGGCCAGAAGGTGCTCCAGGAAGCAAAGGGGACGTGGCTAAGCCAGGGGCTTGGCGGACGCGGGATGAGGAGGCCCCAGGAGGGCTTATAAAGCTCGTCCCGGCACTGCAGGAAAGCATGGATGCGCGGGAGACCCTGCAGGGCAGAAAGGCCCACCTGGAGGCCAGCGGGGGGGGGGGGGGGGCAGTGCACTGTGCACTTCATAAAACCCCTGGACTGCTGCAGAGACTGAGGGGGCAGCAGCCCCCAGGGACCTCAGTCACCGCCATCTAAGGGAACGGGGCAGCCCCTCGGGAAAGAGGGGCAGGGAGCCATAAGCAAGTCCACCCCTGGACCCCACGCACCGCATCTCTGTCCAGCAGGCCACCCTCTGCAGTGGCGACACTGTGGGGAAGACTTCGCCAGCTAAAACCGAAGCTCCCCAGGGAAGGGCCCTTGACATTGGAATCTAAAGCCCGGCAGCCTCAGAAGTGATGGTCAAGTCAGACCCTTTGGGGTAGGTGACTTTGTCTCCGAGCAGCTCAGGCCCAGCCAGGGCCCAGCCCTTCCCCAGAGCCACTGCCCCCAAGGCTCATCGCTCAGGCAGCACCCAGGAGAGGTGCCACGCTTCTTCCCAAGGGAGGAGACACCTGCTACGGGCCACACCCACGGTCCCAGCTTCCCTACTCCTTCTGCACTGTGAACACTGTCACCTCGGAACACTTTCTGTGAGCACGCCATGAGTGTGTGTGCAGGGACAGGCTGTGTGCTCAGTGGGGGGCTGCAGACCAGCGGGCAAAGGAGGGCTCCCTGGTCCCGGGAGAGGAGGGCCCCCGCCCTGCGACAGGAAGGGCGCCTCGAGCTGTTGCCCGATTGTCAGGACATCGACAACGAGCACAGCCTGAGCCCACAAACACATCCTTGTGGGCCGCAGGCGCAACGCAAAACCATCGCCTTCCCATCTGGAGAAGCCTCAGGGCGGCAAAGCACTGAAAGGAGAAGAATCGATAAAATGTTTTCGGCCAAGCAGCTTGATTCCTGCACATTTAAGCCCATGGGCACTTCTCGGTCTCAATTCTCTCAGGTCAATATAATTTTACAGAGGTACCCAACTTTCAGCAGTGAAATGATTTTGGCAGAGAGGAAGGTCTGGGGAACGAAGGGCATGGCCAGGGACGGGGAGTGAGTCCCATGCCTAGAACGAAAAAAAACAAAAAAACAACAAGAAAGAACAGAACAAAGCAGAAGTAAAGATGGGGCCTCCTTGACCCCCTAACTCCCTGACGATAACTGCCCAGCTTCAGACGCCTGGACCAGCTAAACAAGCCCAGTGAGGGAAACATTCCAGATGGCAGCGGGTTGGCTTTTTTTGCCCAAATTATCATGCAGGACTTGAATGGCAGGACAGTGCCGGGGTCTGAAATGCAAGGACTCGGTCAGGCTGATGGATACTCTTTCTGCAGCTCAGAGAACTGGAGATGGAGAATTCGGCCCTGTCCCCGCCTTGCCAGAAGGCTCAGCAGCAAGCACACCAAGGAAGAAGCTGTCCGGTACTAAAACTCCCACTGCAATAATTGTCATTGTTATCCAATTATGCTCTGGATACCTGAAGCTAGCACAGCCCACAGAGGGGCAATTTCATTAGACTAAGACTCACTTGTCTTACTTTACTTTGATAATGGCTTAATAAATAAACTCAGTAAGCCCTAATACCCAGGTGCAAAATGAAAAATACTTTGGCTTTTCCATTTTATGCCTATCCTTCTCCAATTATCATGCTTTCATATTTTCTTGCTTGTCAGTTCCAGACTCTCCCCTTCTCCGAGAGGTGGGAGAAAGCTCATCTCCTTTTCCTTGCAAGATTCCTTCCTGGGAAGAGATTTTATGGGGTGTGCTGGAACATCTGGCTCTCTCTCCTACTCCATCCCCCACCCCCACATACACATTCACTTCTCTGGCTTTTAGCCAGAACCCCCACACACATGCACACACACATACACACACACACACATGCACACTCACAATAAGACTGAGTTGGGTAGCTGTGGAGGAAACCACAATATAGTGTACATGTCTTAATAAAAATAGGAGCAAGGGAGGTAGAAGTAATTAATGTGACTTAGCCCAGGCAGAAGGGGGGGGGGAGCCAGCAAAGGGTACGGTGGAGAGGTGCCACCTGAATGCAGAGGCCCTAGATGCCTAAAAGAGTCTCACAGATAGAGGGGCAAGAGGTGGGGGGGGGCAGCTACAATAAGGGAACAAAAACAGAAAAGGGCTTAGCAATTTCCAGCTCCCTTACAGATAGTTCAGGGAAGAGGCCTAGAGGGATGGGCGTGGCACAGAGGAAAAGGGACCGACCCAGGGACCACGGCACAGAGGGTGGCACTGGCACCACTGGATGCCCCTCAGGAGTCTGCCAAGCTTGCAGGGTCCAGGGTTCTCAAGTTGTTCCCTGTACCCCCTGCGCCACAACCCCTGCAGTGACTCTGCGTTCTGGGACTCCAGGGACCCATGGGCATCTCGGAAGTAAAATGCCAACTGCAAAGCCCAAATGAACAATATGATTTGTTGATGAGGAGTGTGGCGTCTTGCTGTCCCCATGCCCCCATGTGCCCAACAGCCCCTGACTCGGGGGGCATCTTGGAGTCACTATGAGAGAATGTCAGGCCCAGGCTGTCTTACCCGGGGCCACCTCCATGGGCCTCTAGGATGTCCAGCGCACTGGGTAGCTGACTTGGCCACAGGACGCAGCTCTGCGAGAGAGAGGGTCACCAAACAAACACCAGCCCCCGAGGGTGCTGGGGATCTCAGGCACGACCCCCTCTGGGCAAGCAGGAAGACAGCACTACAGGACCTCACGCTGCACAGGGCACCTCATTATCTGCAGCTCTGGTGTAGCCTCCTGATGCGTACTTTCCCCAGTCCCCAGGTAAGTCACTGGGATTAGTAGCTGCCAGAATGTAATATAGCAGAAATAGGCTTTTATAATGAGGATTTAGAAGGTTATAAAGTTCAAAGGCCATGAACATGTCCAATTTAAGGCATCAACAAGATGATACCTTCCCTCAAGAAAGGCCGATTGTGTCCAGGGTTTCTCTGTCACATGGTGATGTGTTGGCTCTCCAAGCATCACCAAATGTCTGTGTCTGGTTTCCTCTCTCTAAAATGTTAACTTTTTAAAGGGTTCCAGTAAGTCAATTAAGACCCAACTTGAATGGCGGGGTCACAGCTCCATAGAAACCTAATCAAAAGGTCCCACCCAGCAATAGGCCTGTCCCCACAAGACAGGATTAACATGACATGGCTTTTCTGGGGTACATAATGGTTTCAAACCAGCACAATCACCTTGAACAGAAATACCCACAAGAGATCAAACTCTTTGCCTCATTTCTAACTGAACATGTCTAACCTCGAAGCTCAAGATCATCTAAAAGCAGAGGCAGAACACAGAATTGGTGCAAACTCTCCGGAAGCTACAAGCTGCAGAACTGCACTTCTGGTCTTACATTGCCACAGATGAGTTCAAACAAAAAAGACTAACTGATTCTCAGAAAAATAAAAACGGATTAATAGGATCCAAGCCAAGCTGCTAGACGGGGTTTTTCTGTCCCGAAAGTCGGGCACTGCAAGTCTCCCTAAACGGGCTAGCACATTAACACTGCAAAACGCTAGACTTATTTTTTTAAATAGCAAAACTGCAATTATCTCTGCACGCCCGTATCGCCACTCTGCAGTGCCGCTGCGTAACGAAGCGACTGTGAATGATAGAGCGGGGACAGCGTCTGTGGCGCGCGAGACGGCCGGGCTTATCAGAATCCAACTACATTAATCCTTTTTCTTACATCAAAAATCAAATTCCTTTCTGGAGAGAAGCTACAGTGTCATGAAGAGCAATTCCACTGGGAGACGGGAGTTTAGATTAACAGCACAATATGCTGGAACTAAACAGATAAGTGTCAGCCTCCGCAGCTGCTGGGTGACTCTCAGAACCTGGGACTCTCTCAGTCCAAACAGCGACTGTCCAGAGCTCGGCACGACCTTACCACCGGCATGTGCCACCCACGAGAATAATCGGGAATCTCTGCAATAGAAGCACTCATTGATGATGGCATTTTCCAATAATACAAGTTTTGCCCCACATGGCATTTCAGCAATAGGGAAATAATCTTATTTCTCAACTGATAAGGGAGAAATGCAATAAGACAACTCGTAGATAACCACATGGAGGGGAAGCCTTCCTGATAAAATAACCACCTATCAAAGTGAGGAAACAATGTGATTTTCTGCCTAGAGAGAAGGAACAGATAGGCGGGGCAGCCAGCAGCCCCCTTATCTCCAGAGCAGTTCCTCTGCTCCCCCAGGGCTGGAGGAAGTGATTAATTAGTGTCTCCTTGACGCCACTGCCATAGGAACCTGGCTGGGGGACTTCTCCTTTGCACACCCTAGAAAGATATCCTTCCAGAATCCTCCTTTGAGAACTCAACAATGGGACAGGTCTCCACAGCTGTGGGTGCGGCAAGCTGCACCCTGGGCACCACCAAACGACGGAGCCCTGGCTTGCAAAGGAACCCTCTTCTCGGTGCTTCCTTTGCAATGGGAGAGAAAGCCACTAATGACATGGCTTTTTAAAAAATATATATATTTTTCTTGACAAATATCTGCACACATAGAGTCCAGCCATATTATTCAAATCAATGGCTCACAATATCATCACATAGTTGTGTATTCTTCACCATGATCATTTTTAGGACATTTGTATCACCCCAGAAAAAGAAATTAAAAAAAGAGCTCATGCATTCCATACCCCTGACCCCTACCTCTCATGGATTCCAGTATTTCAATCTATCCAATTTTTATCCTTTATCTCCCCTTATTATTGATTTATTTTATCCTTATTAATGTAATGACATAGTTTTAAGTGAAAGAAAGATGTGACCACATACCAGGACAGTGTCTCACTCCCCAGCCCACTCTCCATCCCACCCTGTCTTGCTGCCCTGGGTCCCAGAGGGCGCTTTGCCAAGCCGCCTCCTTTCAGCGCGGCAGATGCAATGGCAAGCTGGTGACCTGGGAGTGCCCGGGAGTACCCACTTGCTCGTCCATGGCAATCCCTGGCCTGGGGTGGGGGGTGGGGATGAGCCCACCCACACATTTTAATTTCCCAAATGCTCTTGCACGGGGACAGGAGCGCCCTGTCTGTGGCACGCTACCTCACTGGCACGGGGGAAGTACCACCTCCAGGTCCACAGTGCTGAGAAATCCAATTCCTCCCTCAAGTTCAGGGTGGTGTGTCCGGTGCGTGGCGGGGGTGCTCCGAGCCCAAGGAGGTGGCAGAGCCAGGGGCCTGGCGGGCCTGGCCTGCACAGTCACTTGGTCCGGCTTAAAAGGGGATGGGCACAGCAGCCCAGCACAGGGGCGCACACAATGGCAGCCTTCTCTTACTTAGGAAGAAGGGGTGCCGCTGTCCATGAGCTCGTTCAGCCTATGGTGGAGGATGCCGGACACAAGGGGTGCCTGGAAATGAATATGCTGCCAACAATTATTTTTTTTAAACCAGGCTCTACGTGTTTCCACTGATTGCTCAGGCACTCTCTCTGCTCACTCAGTTCCGCACCCACCCAGAGCAAAGGAGATAGGCGAGTGGGGGCGGGGGGCTGGAATGAGGAGCTCTTTACTCCCCAATCCCGTTCAACCCCGTGAAACTCTGGAAAGTTCCAGAATCTTTGTGCGCTGGAATTTCAACTTAAATAGTGGAGGAACCCCATTCTGGTTTTAACAGGACTACACCCAGAGTCCATGATTGCCATTTAAAAATCTGAGATTTTTAGAGAATAATTTGCTTTCTAGTGTCAAAATGCAAACCCTGGCAGTAGGGTCACATCACAGACCCACAGGTACAGTTGAGGCTGATCAAGGTAGGTAGACCCGCTATAATGAAAATGGGTCTACAGTCTCTAGGACTACCAATTCCAAATATTTGTCCAAGGATTAAACCAAAAATAGCCCAGCTGAACGCTCCATTGCCTTCCTGAAGGCAGCACACTCACTCAGAAGACACCACTTGAGACTCAGGCCATGTCCTCCATGCACACCAGTTCCAAAAGATCTGTGACTTCAAAATGTGTTTCAAAGGCCCCTATAATTTTGGCAGCATGACTTTTTACGTCTTATAAGCTATTTTTTATTAGTCAGGATTGTAGAAAATTGGCGTTTACAGGCCGTGAACTTTCAAGCACACATCTCAATTTTGCCCCTGTGTGGAAGTTTATCTTATACTTCTGTAGGGCTCAATCCTCAATCTGTCCAGCTCCCTTAAGAAAAAAAAGGCAAGTCAGAGCCATCCTTCATCAAGAAGGCCCTCTGTTCTCCAGAAAACCTAAATTCTAGAATTTTACACACTTTAGATGACAATTTTACAGCCTTCAGCCCTTCCCTAGCATTCTGTTTTTATCTTAAAATATAAGAACTAGATAAGACACATTTTATAATCCCTTCTTTGTATCTGGGGGGAGGTGGCAAAGAATAAGCTAACTCAAGAAAAAATAAAGTATCACTTTCAACAGCCAGGAACCCACAGAGAAGGCTGTCTTTGAGTCACTTACTTTCTGACTTTCTCGGTTCACCCGTGCTCAAGCATTAAATACGGCCCAGCACAATCCAATTACACCAACACCCGATTAATAAATAACTCTCATTGGTGTGCTGTCTCCTCCACGCACACACACACATACTGGGATCTACAGAGCTTTAAATAAGCCACTCTATCATTTATTTATTCACTTTTAAAAACACGTCTTTTGCCAAAAGATCTCTGGCCACATATTCAGAAAGCAAAGACCAATAAGGAAAAGAATCCCCCACGCAAAACCAGGAAAACGTTTTTGAATCAAGGCCAGGTCTGATGGAAAAAATGACTGCCTCAAAGGTTAGCTGGCGCTCGCCACATCTTAAGGGCTGGACTCCAGGACAGGCTCGCCTGGGGAACTGGGGCTTGTCTGCTGACAACGGAAATGACAAGCTCCCCGTGACCCGTGGATTCAGCTGATTGTGCAAAGGCCTTGGGGGAGGACACAGCACTGGGATGGGGGTGTCACAGAAGTCTATGAGAAGGCAACGGGCAGGAGTCTCTGGCCAGGCCAGGCTCTGGAGCTGGCAGCACCTTGTGTGTTTACATTAAAAAGTATCATGAGTGACAACAGCATGGGCCCCTGTTTGGAGTTTCTACAGGCTGGGCAGGGCACGATGTGCTTTATATACTGCATCCTCCCATGAAATGGAACTGTCATCCCCACTCCTGAAGGGGACATGGGAGAGCACAGAGCCCCAAAATGGCCGGATGCAGCTAGTAACAGGGAGGCCAAGTGCTTTATCAGACTCTGCAACCCATGCTTTGGGCCACAGGAGGCTCCATTCTCCACCTGGGGGGAGTCTGGTTCTGTAATATCGGGGTACAGTGTTTGAGGACAGGCCTCTGGAGAAAGGCTACCCCATTTAAATCCTGGCTCACTTGGTACCCGCTGCGGGAGCCTGGCAGGTGACCCACATGGCCGAGCTCCAGCCCCACCTGCTTGGGGGGTGGCTGGGAGGGCTACTCCAGAGGGGCAGGTGCTGGCCACAGAGGGGGGTCCGTCGGTGACAGCTGCTCTCTACCAACCCCTCGAGTGGGGCAGGCATTGTAACATGCCAACGGCTGTTGGAGGATGCAGTTGCCCTATTTGCAGAATTCATTAGTCTATGCTGGCGGGGTCCCCTCCAAATGAGACAGCTGTGAATAACCCATTAAAGAGGAGAGAGGGAAAAACATATCTTTCCCTTTAAAATGCTCAGCACGCAAGCCCAGCTGAGCATCAGGGACAAACAAGGAGAAGCACTTACCTGTGAAGCCCTGGCCCTCCCTGCCCTGCTCGGCAGGCGGGCTTTGTCCCCAGCTTCTGGTTGAGCTACCTGCAGGGGCTAATGGCCACACACCAGTAAAAGGGGCTTTTTCCTCTCTTGGGAGCTTGGAGCCTCTTGTAGACCCCACGCTGGAGAGGCAGTCCTAGGCCTGAGGTTTTCCAGCACCGAGCCCTGGGTGCCCTTTGCCCAGCCAAAAAGAGAGTTGGGACTGCCAGACTGTGGGCCACCATGGCCCTCTGCTCCCAGAGCCCCCACCCCCACGGGTACTCCAAGGGACCCTCCCTTTAACCACAGACCCAGGAAACACAGCACGTGCAATAGGCCCACGTCCATGCGACAGCCCTCCTGCTACTCAGGTGCTGGAGAAGCAATTAGGACCCGGGCCTGGCTGGGAGCCCTGGGAAACGGGCTTAGCAGCCACTGTGTGCACCCCCCGCTGTCAGCAAGGCCAAGCAGCCCCACAGTGGATTGCAGCTGCCTGCAAGTCAGGACGGAGACGCCCGGAGCCAAAGGGGCAACCTTTTCACATTCCCACAGTCCAGCACTTTCGGGGAGACAACAGACGTGCTCCCGTTGGGGTCCCCCACTCCTCGCTGCAGGCACCTTCCCAGCTCATCAGCGGTGGGGGGGGGGGGGAGCCTTTTCCACCCTAGCAGCAGTGCTGCCTGTTCAACAACCCATTCCCGAACCCAGACCTCTAGAGTCACAAAATATTTACAATGTATCTTGGCGATATTATCTGCGCAGTAATCCTTGTTAAGTTCCCATCTGATGGGAAGACAATGGGAGGAAAACAAATGTGCCATATACATTCTAATTCCGATGAAATCGCTCTGTGTCACGCTTTATAATACCAGCTACTCTATCTCTACGTTAAAATGCCTCATCTGCCGTTCTAGGGAGACGACGCGCACAGCGCTGTTTCAGCCCGACGATGTGGGCTGCGCCCCAAGCCCGGGAGCCCCGGCTGACATGCTCCTGGGCGGCAGTGTCCTCACCAGGACCGCTGACCCTTGGAATGGCAAGGCTAAAAATCCTCGAAATCCCACGTCCTCAGGCATTTGTGACCATCAGGTTCTCCCTGGAGATGATTCCAGGCCACCTCCCCAGAATTTCCCATGCCCCGCGGGTCTTGGCTTGCTGGGGGCCACCACAGCAAATGATCACACCCTGGGGGCGTTCACACGACAGACAAGTATTCTCTCATAGAATTCCAGAATCAAGGTATCAGCAGGGTTGCCCTGCCTCTGGGGGCTGCAGGGGGACTCCTTCCTGCCTCTCCCGACTTCTGGGGGCTCTGGGAGGTCCTTGGCTTGTGGTCATATCACTCCCAGCTCTGCCTCCATCATCCTATGGCCGTCTCCCCTGCGTGTCTCTTTTAAGGACACTTGTTGTTGGATTTAGGGCCCACCTGAGGACTCCAGGATGGCCTCATCTCAAGATGCTTAACTTAATCCCAAACAACGTCATCGTCACAGGCCTGGTGTGGACGTGACCGCCACTCTACCCATGGCCGCGGGTCTTGCTAGGACCCAGGAGCCTGCTGGACTTAGCAAGTATCCTCAAGGCCGGTGCTCCTGGGCCGCACCCCAAAATCCTACCCCTTTGCTTTGCAAACAAGGAAAGCGAGGCCCAGAGCAGAGAGGGCACCCACGTGACCAGCCACCCTCCAGCCAGGTGCCCTCTGCACCCCGCCTTGAGCTTCAATTGGCATCCCTTCCTGCCTTGGCCCTTTGGAGGCAGGTGCCCGGGACTTCCTGCTTACGAAGCTTGTTTCCTCAGGTTTTCCAACCCAATCAGTGCTGACAGTGTCAAACTTACATTTGTGCAGGCAAACAAATGCAAAGTAAAAAACCCACCATTTCTACAAATCAGACACACGGTTGTGGGCATCGCACCCCTGGAAGCTGCTGGAAGCTGCAGGCTACTCCCCTGTCCTGTTCTCCCTGGACACACCCTGGAACCTGGCACTACTGAAAGTACATCCTGAATAGGAGACGCACCTGCTCAAAGGACAAGAGCACCTCTCTGAACACCAGTGCATCTCGCCTGGAGGCATGCACCCACCCTTCACACACGTGTGCTCTCCTCTGAGCGTGGCACGGGGCGACACTCACAGGCTCTATGGATGTTTATCTGTCGCTGAAGGCTTACCTTAATCCTTCCTAAATCCCCACGCATTGTCTGCAAGAAAACACAGTGAATTCAAACAAGGCCAGGGTTGAAGCAGTGAGATCAGAAGCCGACGCCAGCTTCCCAGCCGCAGTTCACGCTGCAGAGTCTCGGGAGCACGAAATCCGTCCCAGAACCCACTGAGCAGCTGCCAGCCTGAGTCCGAATTACAGACCAAGGTGGGGACTCTCGTGCTGGTAGCAGCTCCTGACACAGGGCAGGATTGGATGGGATGAGACTGATGGCACGGGGGGAGCAGCCACGTGCTGGAATCAGGTCACTCAACTGCTCCAGGCTTCGGTTTCCTCACCATAAAATGGGGTGCCGTCAGAATGGCCCAGGTTGCCACGGCAAAGTACCCATCGTGGGGCAAGTTCTCAGTAAGCAACAGCCAAGAAGCAACAGCTGTGGACACCCACTCGGCACCTCCACCATATGAGATGCGTGGCAGCAGAGGCGGCCCCCCAAGGTGCCCGAAACCCAGCCCCAAGACCGTGACCGGCTACTGGGCCACCTGACACAGCAGGAGGGACTTCGCAGAGGTGACAAGGCAAGACCCTGAGATGGGAGACAGCCCTGCATGGCCCAGTGGAACCAATCCCACCCATTCTTACAGGAAGGAAGGAGGGGAGTTAGGGTCTACTGGAGGTGAATGAAGGACGGCAGGCAGAGGTGCACCACCACAGGCTCCGAAGATGGAGGAAGGGGCCACAAACCCAAGGATGCGGGCGTCTCTGGAGCTAGAAAGGCGAGGGGAAGGCCTCTCCCCCAGAGCTCTAGCAAGCAGCCCTGCCAGGCCGACACCTTGGTTCTCAGCCAAGGAGACCTGCCTGACTTCTCAGCTCCGGAAGTAAGATGAGAAACCTGTGCTGTTTAGGACACTAGGTTGTGGCACTTTGTTATAGTAGCAGCAGGAGATAATATAATGCATATAAACTAAGCAAGTTCCCTCCTAGAAAAGACAGTTTGGGGAAAATGAAAAGTCACATAGAACCAGCCCTCTGCAGTAGTCACGTGACTTGGGTGTGCTTTCTAACCAGAGCCCTAAGCTCCAGGTGTCTCGAAAACATTCGATGAGAGGCCATATTAACACAGAGCAAGTCCTCTAGGAACACCAGCCCCCCTCTCCCTTGCCGCTCATGGGCCGTTTCGAAGGAAACTACGCCTTGGAAGCACCTATGGTCAAATATAAGTAAGGTGGGTTTTTGGTTTGTTTTGTTCTCTTTTCTTTAGGAACTAGAGGGAAGATACAGGGATGAAGGGTCAACAGACCGAGGCAGGACAGCAGGCCACCGGAGAGGAGCTGCTCAGGACCCGGCCACAGGCCACCAGGCTTCTGACCTTCTGACAAACAGCAGACACTTCTGTCAGCCCAGCTGGCAGCACGCCCCATTCTCTGTCTGGGGGATGAAGAAGACTCACAAGAGCCATGAGATTTGCAAAAGCAAGGACAAATGTGGACAAACTTTACTGCCTTGACCAAAAGCACTTGTAGGATATTTTATAACGCACTGTCCTTGGATGACAAACTGTTCCTTCAAAGCCAGAAAACTAGGTACAGTCTTTGAAAGATGAATGCGTGCTTGCTCTCTCTCGGCTCGTGACTTAATTTTCTTAACCATGCTTTGAAAAAAAGAAAGAAAAGGGAAGGCGGAAAGGGGGATAGATGGAGGAAGGGAAGGAGTAAGCGAAGGAGGGAGGGAGAAAGGCCCTTCCCTCAATTTGAACTCACCTCCACACGCCACCTAAAAGAATTCACAAAACTTCCCCATTTTGAAATTAATATCATGAGGCAAACAATACTTAGCTACATACCAAATATATTTTGTTTAAACTTGCACATTAACTTCATTGTGATAAAATAACCCTGTAGGATGGAATTAGAAAATTACTATTTCTGAAACAAAGAAGGTACATGACGGTGTTTTATACTAAAATCCGATCACCATTTAGTCACAGGCACGAAAGTGGCCTCGTGCTCAGAAACGTTACCTGCAGAGGTGCTGGCAGGGGGGCTGGGGCATGAGGACCAGAGGTGGGGCGGGGCCAGGGGAGCTCGGGGTGGGGGGCCAGGGTGGCCCTGCCTTCTCAGCAAGATCCGCACCTAAGGCTCTGCTCTCTGGAAACCTCGGGTAGGAACCCTTGCAAGCCCCAAGGCAGAGGCCCGGGAGAGCACAAGGGCCGTTCCGCAGGAACATCCACTCAGGGGCCGTCGGGGGCCTGTCCCTGGGTGGCGGTAGCCTCCGTGGGACCAATGTCCACCGGCTTGTCTCTCAACCCACAGCAAAGCAGTCGGTCTTGTTCCCACGGTCACCTCCCGGGTCACATCATGAGTCCTATGCTCACACCAAACTCTGATGGAATGCTGTCGAGGTTTCCTGTGTGGGCTGGACTCTGCCTGGGGATCTTCCTCGCTCCTGCTTCCCCCCACCCCACCCCACGCCGGCAGAGCCTGAGGACTGAGGGGAGCCCTGCTCCGGCACTGCTGGTCCCTGCCTAGCATGAGAGTGCGCAGCCGGCATCGAGGACTCTCCTGTGCCCACACCCAGGGCCAGTTGTGCAAACCCACGTGTGCATTGTGTGTACCCACCCCACCGGGCCTCAGGTGCCAGCCTTAACCGCATCACACGCTCCCCCACTGGGCCTCAGGTGCCAGTCTTTGCTGCACTACACACCCACATGTCCACCACATATGCACCCACCTCCTCTGGGCCTCAGGCATCAGCCTTTACTGCATCACACACACCTTCACACACCCACGTGTCTACGTGCGCACTCACCTCCGCTAGGCCTCAGGTGTCAGCCTTTACTGCATTGCACACTATTTAGCACACTATATATATATACACACACACACACACACACACACACACCCCCACTGGGCCTCAGGTGTCAGCATTTACTGCATAGTACACTCCTTCTCACAGCCATGTATCCACTGCATGTGTACCCACCCCACTGGGCCTCAGGCACCAGCCTTTACTGTATCGCACACTCCTTTGCACATCCATATGTCCACCATGTGTGCACCCACCGTCCTGGGCCTCACACGCCACCCCTTACTGCACTGCAGACTGCTTCGCACCCCCACATGTGCACTGTATATGCACCTACCCTGCTGGGCCTCAGGTGCCAGCCTTCGCTGCACTGCACACTCATTCGCACACCTGCATGTGCACGCATCCCACCGGGCTTCAGGAGCCAGCCTTCACTGCATCTCACAGTCCTTCACACACCCACGTGTCCACCATGTATGCACCCACCATGCTGAGCCTCAGGCACCAGCCTTTACTGCACTGCACACTCCTTTGCACACCCACATGTGCACTAAGTGTGCACCCACTCCGCTGGGCCTCGGGCGCCAGCCTTCACTCATTTGCTCACTAGGCCTCTGTTGATTGCCGACATCCATGGTGAGCTGCAATTAGCACATCTTTCTGCTTGGAAACTGCTCCTGCACACGTGGGTGCCCTTCTGTGTCCTGTGACTTCAGTGCTCTAGAAATCATCATCTTAGAAAGTATTCGGGAGAAAGAAATAGCCAGAAATGCAGGGCTGGACAAAGAGGGGAAACTAAGCAAACACCACCATGTGGCTGGCCCTGCACCGTCTCTGTCAGTTTCTGATCCATAAATGGGAACAATTTATCCCCCGGAAGCACTTCCGTCAGGGTTGACGCGTGCGTTGTAGGCTAAGGACTGGCCCAGAATGTAAATGTTATTATAATCTTACTGCTATAACCAAAGCTTCACACTCCCTCATCTTTAAGTCTCAATTAAGCTACATATTGCTAAAATGTAAAAATCTTTATTAATCTTTGCGTCACGGATGTCGTCGTGTCTGGGGAGCCACCTCTCTGTACCAGGGCACAGACTTTGGCAGGGAAGGGTGGTGGAAGATTTTGGAGATTTCTTAGTGGTGGGCGATTTTGGAGGCTGTGAAGGATGGAAGATTCCATGGCAGGGAACAGGTCCGCCAGCTTGGGCAGCCATTGCTTCATCTCTGGGCCTCAGTTTCCCCATGCGCAGAACGGCCAGTGCACCAGTCCCCCCTTGCCAGGCTGCAGCACAGCTGAGAGCTGAGGGCTGCAGCTGGGACAGGCTCCTGCTCAACCCTAACCTCGGCGGCTTCATGAGGACCAACCTCCCCAGTGCCAGAGGACGTGGCAGACAAGACAAAGTCCACAGCCCATCCCCTGGCTTCTTGGACGCGGGTGGCTAAGAGACCCCACGGGTGTCTTACTCTGTCTGATGGGTGCTTCAGATAGATAAACTTGGCTTAATATATTTGATGATTCGTTCATATCCGGCCAACAAGAGAGTCTGAAATGGCAACAGTTGACTTCATTTATTCAACAAATATGGACAGTGTGCCCATGGCATACTATCTGCATCCAATGCACTGGGGACACTAATTTACAGAAGAACAAAAGGCCATCAAAGCTGGAGCAAGAGGCCAAGGGCCCAGGAACAAGGGAAGTGTCAAAGGGGCCTGAAAACAGAGGCTCAGGGCAGTGAGCCAATGCTCTCTCCACTCCCAGAGGCCCCGCGGTGTGGCGGTAGCGTGCACGCCCTTTCCTGAGGCCAGGGATTGCATCTGGCCGCCTCCGGCAACAAATTCAACTATGGGGCTTTAACCTTATTTCTTCATTTCTCGGGAAGCAGCAAGTCCAGGGCTCTGCAGCAGTTCAAGGATGCCAAATGGAATCCGGTTTCTGTTCTACCTTTCTACCTTTCCCAAAGTCACAAGACGGCAGCTCCACCCCAAACAGCATGTCTATATTCCAGGCAGGAAGAATAGGTAAGAGCAGAGGGAAACGGGCATGGTCTGCTGAGTTTGTTCCTCTACATGAGGAAGAAAGATGGCTTTCCCGCATGCCGGACGTAATAGACTGCCATTCAATCACAGTGGCCAGAATCAGACCACATAGCCACCTCGGTGCAAGGAAATCTGGAGGCGTGAGTGTCTGAAATTGGGCACATTGTCACCCCAAAAGGATTCATACAGAAATTAGTAGGAAGAAGGAGCGAATGGATATCAGATAGGCAACTTGCAGTGTCCAGTGTTCTCAGCACCCGTGCCTGCACTTTCACAGCAGCTCCCACCCTGCTGCCAGTTAACCACGGAACTCAGAATCGTTGACAGCGTGAGCATTTCCCTGCTCATTCCTGGCTTCATCCACTCACAGGATTGCACACCCACCCCACGGCAGGCACAGTGCAGTTAGGCTTGTTTCTCTTCCCGTGCATTTAGAGACTCCCTCCTCCCCGGTCTGCAGAGATGGGTTGAGGCAAAGCACACTTCTCAGCGCCCTCCTAAAGACTTGAGCATGGCACTTCTGGCAGTGCCCCTTACATCATGACAAATTCTGAGATTCTAATTTCTGTACCCTACATCTGATCTCTCCTTAACACTCTCTCTCCCTTTATGCCTTGCTATGGAAATGCATCATTCATTCATTCATTCATTCAACAATTCCTAGCCTGTCTCCTCTGCTTAGGTTCCAGGGCTGGACATGGGGAAATGTACCAGACACTGATAATTACCTATTTGTCAAAACCATTCCTCCCTTCTTCTTTCCTAAAACAGAACTTCTGTTCCAAGTGGCAGTTTGCTCATCTACAGGGTAAAGGATGATGATGGGTCTAAGTCAAGCACAACAAAGCAATTCTCTGCTTTCCGGACGCCCCTCTCATTCTTGTGGCTAGGACAAGCACATGATCAAGTTCCAGCCAATGAAACCTTCTGTGGGGGTTCTTAGAAAGCAATTGATTTCCTGATATAAGGAAGAAACAGATGATGCTATTCTCCATCCCTGTTCTTCCTCTGAATTCAGACGCAATGCCTGGAGCCACAGCAGCTATTTTGAAAGCATGAAGCAACAACCTGACAGATTAAAGGTGGTAGAACAATAAAAATAAAGATTAGGCACATGATGGTGTTGGTGAGCTGCCATGCCAGCTTTTGGCCACCTGTTTTTGCACTCACTGTTGTGCAAGAAAAATTAACACCAATATAAATATAAAGATTCTATTATTTGGGTTTTACCCTATTGGCCCAGAGCATTCCAAAATGGTATAAATGGTAAACAAGTGTCAAAGGGCTGCTGTCCTCATGAATCTTGCCGTTTAAGAAAGAGAGATGATTAAACAGATTCTATAAACTCTCACATGAGAAGAAAGGGGGTGGCAGGGAAGTACACAAGATGGTCCTCAACTAACCAGGGGTGGGGGAGAGGGAAAGCTGTTCTGGGGAAGTGTCTTTAAATTAAATCATTATAAATAAATTTCCCTTTGATACAGCCTTGGCATTCGTGGCATATCTACCTTCCTCAGAATAATTTCCAGACCCCACGCCCTCCTCCCCTCTCCACCAGACAACGTCTCTACTCCTGCCACCCTTGTCTCCAAGGTCGAGGAGAAATATGACCCATGCCCCGTCAGTTCGCACCATGCCCACTATAGTTCTCCTACCCTATGGGCTTTTCACCACTAAGTTGGTCCTGGGTTTTCCCAGAACACTGTCCACGGTGCAGGAGAGACATGCAGGTCACGGAGTCAGGCTGCAGTCTCCAGTCAGGCTGGGACCATTAATTATTAACCAAGCCGAGACAAAAGATACCAGCTTAGCAGTTGCCCCAAACTAATCTATGGCACTGAAACTGTTCCATTTCAGCCTAAGGAAAATGGCATAAGCAGCGTGTCTTAGATATTACCACGCCCGAGTGATGTTGACCGTGTGAGAATTATCCTAAAAACAAAACTACAGCCGAACAGTGTATGCAAGTCCCCTCCAATACTTGCCAACAGAAGCACGGGCAGTATGCACAGAGGGGGTCTAGGAAAGCCACAAATCAGCCGAACCGACACTCTGCATTTCCATACTTAGTGGCTAGGCTTTGCAAAAGGTTCACAATACATGGTATTTGCTTCCCTATTGGGGGAAACTATTTTAAGCCTAATTAGCACGGAATTTTTAGAATGCAAATGATTTTCATTTAGACATAAAACAAAATGCCACGACATTTCTTCCATCCATTTATCATAAACAAGTTAATTACTGTGTAACAAATCGCTCCTGCCGGAATCTGTATATCTGGGAGCCGCTGGTGAGCTGACTCAGGCAAAGAGAAGGCGCCAAAAACTGGTTGTTAACAGCTTATGGCGTACTTGTAATAAAACGGGGACTCTGTGATGCGTGCTTGTCAAATTAAGGTTAAGCTCTCTCCGTTGGAATAACTCAATTATAAGTAGTCATTATCTATTTAGCTTGATTCCTATCAGAATAATAGAAACATCCTGCTTTCCTTATTTATTTTTTGACACACGCATTCTTACTGTGGTGGCGAGGCTACAGATTTTTCTGCATAAACAGAGGAATTTTGATCTGCCTGGGATTGATTATATGTCAGCCTTGGCATTCGCCTCCTTATGTGTGAAATTATTTCTAAGACAGAAAAATGTCTCTTTGTTCCTGAAACTCCATGCCTCAAGAAGAGCCAAGAGGAGACAAGAGTGAGAAGGTGTTCACAGAGCTGCAGAAGCCAAAGGACCTGAGCCCACCCTGAAGGCACAGAGGCCCCAGGATCCCAGGAGGCTCCGAGGATAGGCTGCAATTCCTCCTGGAATCAGGGGGTCCTCACCTCAGGGAGGGGGCTTAAAACATGAGCCGCACACCACACAGCCCAAAAACTGCTCCAAGTTCACCTCTGACAACCGACTCTTGTTCCTCGCTGGGTGAAAACCTCCTGGCCAGGGTAGCAACAGCCAGGGAGTCTGAGGACAGAGGAGAGAGGGCAGCTGAACCCATACCTACAGAGCTAAGGGCAGCCCATGACGAGGGAGGAGCGCTGCCCTGAAGTCTCACATTTTACAGCGAGAAGTATGATGATTTTCTATTGTATTTTGTACCTGGAATATCAGTCATTACTAAAAAAGAGGGTTTACTTTTCTTCAATCCCTGAGTAAAGCAGATGTTCAGAGATACATCTTTACTTTCAAGGTTCCACCGTAAACTTGGGGAGGCCAGCTTCAGAAGAAGAGCTGAGGGGTCCAGGAGGGGCCTGCAGGGGGGATGCGATCAGCACCTCCAGGTGACACGTGACAGGAGAATGGACTGAGCACAAGGGACCCCTCCAGGGACACTGCGCATGTGTAGGTACACACAGGAAGGAAAGGACGTGAAAGACCACCTGCCCCTTCTAACTCTTCAATGCATCAAGTGTGATCAGTCTTACTTTTGAAAGCTCTCCATCACACGTGCCCACGTCCACAGCGCGCTCCTTCCGCTTCCACCAACCGCCTAGAAGGTTTTGTTTTGTTGTTGTTTGGTTTTGTTGTCATCAAAGAGAAGATCGATATCATCACACTGCTGTCTTAGCAGTTAACTCAAACAACAATAAATAAGTACGAGAAGGTAGATTCAGTGTAAACTGAAAATTCTGATTCACATAGCCAGAAACAAACAAGACAGGTCAACAAGTTCTGTCGCAAAGGATGAGGATCTGAAAAGTCAACTTCCTCCACGTATGTGCGCATGCACACACACACACACACACACACGGGCATGCCCACGCACACACCGGCACAGACGAACTCGCACACACTGCTGTCAGTTCTTAAAGGAAAATTCTATATTCCCACCTCGGCCACATAATGCTAGGAGAGCTGGAAAATAAAACTGGGGAAAAAGCCAGTAGGCTGAGGATTATTTAGTTGTGCATGCTAAAATCTCACTTTGATACTTTATTTAAAGTTTGCTCCCCCCATCACTTTGAAATCAGCTAAAAGGCTCCCACTTCTGGGAAGCAGACACAGAGAGGGAAGGCACACAGGCAGGGTGCAGCTGTATAAGTCTAAAACCTCAGAGAAGGAAAAACTGATTTATTTTCCCTCCCATGCAAATATAAAGTTTAATTAGTTTGTCTTGAAAG
>PVIY010031266.1:0-30106 GCA_004026745.1 Myrmecophaga tridactyla | reverse complement strand
ATGAGGAAGAACAAAGGAATGTCATTACTGCAGGGTGTGAAAATAGATGGTAATTAATATTTTAAAATTTCAACTTATGTGTGAGACTAAATAAAAAAATGTTTATTTGGTACAAAATTTATATTTTGACTAGTGCATCTCCTAATATAGTTTATGTAGATAGTTGGTTGAACAACATAAGTACATGGAACCTTGGGTAGGACATGAGATTTTATTGGTTTGTCCAGAGTGATGCCCTGATGAATCCCAGAGTGATTTGATCAGTGAGTGGTAAAGTATTTGCAAAGTCCCCTTGGGGGAATGGTGAGAACGGGGGAAATTTCAACCTCCCCAAGTTGAATTATTGATATTCTCACAAGCAGTGCGGACAACCAAAGCTATAGGACAGGTCAAGCCTACTTGAAATTAGGCCTAAGAGTCGCCCCCAAGAGAACCTCTTTTGTTGTTCAGATGTGGCCTCTCTCTCCAGCCAATACAACAAGCAAACTCAGCATCCTCCCCCGTCTATGTGGGACATGACTCCCAGGGGTGTGAACCTTCCTGGCCACATGGGACAGAAATCCTAGATGAGATGAGACTCAGATCAAAGGATTGAGAAAAACTCTAGAATGAGCTGAGACCCAGCATCAAGGGATTGAGAAATCCTTCTCAATCAAAAGGGGGAAGAGTGAAATGAGACAAAGTGTCAATGGCTGAGAGATTCCAAATAGAGTCAAGAGGTTATCCTGGAGGTTATTCTTATGCATTAAGTAGATATCACCTTGTTAACCAATATATAATGGAGAGACTGGAGGGAACTGCCTGAAAATGTAGAGCTGTGTTCCAGTAGCCATGTTTCTTGATAATGATTGGATAATGATATAGCTTTCACAATGTGACTGTGTGATTGTGAAAACCTTGTGTCTGATGCTCCTTTTATCTACCTTGTGAACAGATAACTAGAACATATAGAATAAAAATAAATAATAGGGGGAACAAATGTTAAAATAAATTTAGTTTGAAATGCTAGTGATCAATGAAAGGGAGGGGTAAGAGGTATGGTATGTAAAATTTTTTTTTCTGTTTTTATTTTTCCGTTGTCTTTTTATTTCTTTTTCTGAATTGATGCAAATGTTCTGGGAAATGATCATGATGATGAATATGCAACTATGTGATGATATTGTGAATTACTGATTGTATATGTAGAATGGAATGAGCATATGTTAAGGATGTTTGCGTTTCTTTCTTGTAATTTTTTTAATTAATAAAAAATTATTTAAAAAAATAAAATAAAATAAAATATTGTCCATTTGACGTGATATCTCTTTGTCTCTTGTTGGACACTGTGGACCATAAAGTGTGTTCTTTAGTCTGAAGAAATGTAATGTGGTAGTCAAAATTGATAGTTTATTCTGCACAATCATTGTTTATCTGATGGTACCTATCTACCATCAGATAAGCAAATTCCCTAATCAAGAAGAAAGACTAATGGAGGAAACAACCACTGAAAATTTTCCATCTTTATGAACCAAATGCAAATCAAAAGCAAATAAAAAAGATTATTCCCTTTCACCAAGTGGGTTTGATCCCATAAAAGCAAGGGTGGTACAACAGATGAAAATCATTGTAATATACGTGAAAATCTTTTGGCTGACACTCTCTTCATCCAGGGTATACAGATGAGTAAAAAATAAGGACAATATATAAATAAATAATGGGAAGAGGAATGGGGGTAAAAAGAATGTGTAGATAGCAATACTAGTGGTAACAGAGAGGGAGGCATAAGAGGTATGCGATGTATGGATTTTTTCTTTTTATTTCTTTTTCTGGAGTGATGCAAATGTTCTAAAAATGATCATGGTAATGAATGCTCAACTATATGATGATATTGTGAACCACTGATTGTATACTTTGGATGGACTGTATGGTGTGTGAAGATATCACAATAAAAATAGTTTTCAAAAATCAGTATATGACATAAATAGAAGAAAGGGAAAAAAAACCCAGATGATATCTCAAAAGATACAGAAAAGGCATCTGACACAATCCAGTAACCTTTTCTGATGAAAGCACTCAGAAAATTAGAATAGAAGGAATCTTTTTCAACATGATAAAGGCCATTTATGAAAAACTCATACCCAATGGGAAAAGAATTAAAGCCTGTGATGGTTAAGTTTTGGTGTCAATTTGCCCAAATGATGATGTCCAGTCATCTGGTCAGGCAAGCACTGGCCTGACCATTGCTGCAAGGACATTTTGTGGCTGGTTGAGAAGCTGGAAGGCTGGTGTATTAAATCATCAGTCAGCTGATTGTATCTGTGGCTGATTACATCTATGATCAACTAAGGTGCGTCTCCCCCAGTGAGATAATCCAATCAATCGAAGACTTTTAAGGAAGAGAAGAGACTTTTTCACCACTTCTTCAGCCAGCAACCCTCTCCTGTTGAGTTCTTTGAGGCCCTTCTTCGGAGCTGTCAGCTTCACAGCCTGCCCTGTGGATTTTGGACGCTTCCATTCCTACAGTTGCATGAAACAACTTTATTAATCTCATATTTACAGATCTCTTCTGTTGTTTCTGTTTCTCTAGAGAACCCTGACTAATACACCTTTCCTTTCAGATCAGGAACATGAAAATGATGCCTGCTTCCATTACTGCTATTCCATATTATATTAGAAGTCCTAGCCAGAGCAATTAGGCAAGAAGAGGAAATAAAGATATACAAATTGGAAGGGAAGAACTATAACTATCTCTATGTTCAGACATGATCATATGTGTAGAAAATCCAAAGAATCACAAGAAAGCTACTAGAGTTAATAAATAATTTCAGCAAAGTAGCAGGATACAAGATCAACACTCAGAATGCAATTGCATTTCTGTATATGCATAAGCAACAATGCAAAGAGGAAATTAAGAAAACAGTTGCATTTACAACAGCAATTAAAAGAACATGATACCTAAGAATAAATTGAATCAAGGATACAAAAGACTTGTACACTGAAAATTACAAAATACTGGTGAAAGAAATTAAAGAATATCTAAATAAATAACAAGATATACCATTTCCATGGATTGGAAAACTTAATATTGTTAAGATGCCAATATTGAAGCAATCTACAAATTCAATGCAATCTCTCTCAAAATTCCAGCAGCTTTTTTTTTTCAGAAACAGAAAAGTTGATCCTTAAATTCATATGGAACTGCAAATAGCCAAAACAATTTTGAAAAAGAACAAGCAGGACTCACACTTCCAATTTTCAAATTATAATACAAAGCTACAGTAATCAGAACAGTGTGGGATGAGCATAAAGACAGGCATACAGACCAATGGAACAGAATTGCAAGTCCAAAAATATACCTACACATTTATGGCCAATTGCTTTTCGACAAGGATTCTAAGCACGTGCAATGGGGAAAGAATAGTCCCTTCAACAGATGGTGTTGTAAAAACTAGATATATGCATGCATAGAATGATATTAGACTCCTACCTCCCACCATATACAAAAACTAACTCAAAATGGATCAAATATGAGGACCTAAATATAAGCACTAAAACTATAAAATTATTAGAACACAACATAAGAGCAAATATTCATGATTTGGACTTTGGTAATGGCTTCCAAGATATGACACCAATATCATGAGCACAAAATAAATGATAAATTGGACTTCATCAAAATTAAAAACTTTTGTGCCTCAAAGAGCATTATCAAGGAAGTGAAGACAACCTATAGAATAGGAGAAATTGTTGCAAACCATATATTGGATAAGGGTTTCTATCCAGAATATACAAAGAACTTTTACAAACCAATAACAAAAAGTCAAATAACTCAATTAAAAAATGGACAGAGGACATGAAGATATTTATCCAATAAAAATAAACAAATTGCTAAATAAGCACACGAAAAGATGAGCAACATCATAAGCCATTATGGAAATGCAAATTAAAACCACAAGATACCATTTCATTGCCACAAGATGGTTATTAATTAAAAAAAATAAATGGAAAATGACAAATGTTAGAGAGGATGCAGAGAAACTAATTCTAGTACATTGTCGGTAGGGATGTAAACTGGTACAGCCACTGTATAAAGCAATATGGCAGTTCCTCAAAAAGTTAAATATTGAATGATGATATGACCCAGCAATTCCATATCTAGGTATATATCAAAGTTGAAAACAGGGCCTAAAACAGATACTTGTACACCAATGTTTACAGAAGCATTTATTTATAATAGCAAAAAGATAGAAACAAAAGAATGGATTTAAAAAGTTGGTACAATATGGAATATTATTGGCCATAAGAATGAGTTTCAAAGACATGGTGCAACATGGAAGAATCTTGAAAACATTATGTCCAGTGAAATAAGCAAGACACATAAGAAGAAATATATATGATGCCATTTATGAGTGATGACTACAAAAGCAAATTTGCAGTGACAGAAAGTTGATTAGAGATTACCAAGAAAGAGAGAGAGGGGAATATATGTTTGGTGGATATGAAGTGTTAGGAAATAAAACCAGTAAAAGGGAGAAGGGAATATACATTTGATGGATATGGAGTAAAAAAATTTTTTTAAATCATAAAATAAATTTTTAAAGGAACAATTATTTTTGAGATTAAAGTAAAATAGAAAATCTTAACCTAGAAATAACTATGGCACTGAATTTTCCAGCTTTAAATTTGTAGTTTAGTTGAATTTTGGTAAAATGAATGAAACATATTTTTATGTTATTAAAGCACTTCAATATTTAATATATTAATACTGATATCCTCTCAGATGTAGTACACATTTTGGATTTTGCTATCTTTGAAACATATTTTTAAGGTATTAAAGATATCTTTTCATTTGCTATGAACTATAAAGCTATAAATATTTCACGGAATTAACAGGAGTGTTCAAGTGGTTTTCCATTATGGCTGATGTTTTTAAATAACACATTTGTAAAATTAAAAGGATCTACAGTGATGAAAAGTGAAATACTTTACAATTCAGCTAGAATGATTCACATTCTATACTAGTTTTTTGGTTTTCTTTTCCCAAGAAATACCCTTCAAATTAATGTATTTATCTTCAAGGAAAATCAACCAAACAATACCTTCAAAAGCTTTTTAGAACCTATCCTAAAATGTACTTAATCAAGTTAAGCAATCAGGTCTAAAGTACATTAATTACAACTGGAAGGTCTGGCCCACTTTACAATCCTCTTCTCATAAAGACTAAGATCTCTTTAATTGTTTAAGTAACTTTAATAAGATATTTATATACTCTATCCACTAGTTTAAAAACATTCTATCAGAAGGATTGCTCAGTAAAAATGACATGTTTTTAAAGAGTGCCATATTGGTGGTATTATCAGGTTTTTAATTTTTATGACACTGCTGACTGTCAATGCTCAGAAAAGTAGGGTTTGCCAACTGATAGTTCTTTACTCATTTCAGATTGGTGAAATGCACATAGTTTTTCTACTCCTGAATCTCACATATATATATATATAGAAAATTTTCTGGTTGGGGATTGAATTATGGACACCACAAAAGACATGTTTAGATCTTTAAAAAATATATATTTTTATTGAGATATCTTTGCACACCATCCATCCATCCAAAGTATACAATCAGTGGCTCACAATATCATCACATTGTTGTGTATTCATTACCATGATCATTTTTAGAACATCTGCATCACTCCAGAAAAAGAAATAAAAAGAAAAAATAACTTACATCCTATACCCCTTACTGCTCCCTCTCATTGACCACTAGAATTGTAATCTACCCAATTTTATTTTTACCCCTTATCTACCCCTATGCAGGTTTGAAAGGATTATTTGCCTTAGAAAAGCCATATTCGAATTCTGATCCAATCTGTGGGAGCACCGTTTTCTTCTAATCCCTATTCAGCACTACAGGTTGGAAATTTGATTAAATTATCTCCATGGAGACGCAACTTGCCTGATTGTGGGTATTAACTTTTGATTAGATGGAGATTTGACTCAACCCATCCCAGATAGGATTTGATTAGTTTACTGGAATCCTTTAAAAGAGGATGCATTTTGAAGAGAGACACAGAGTCTACCAGCCAGCGACCTTTGGAGATGAAGAAGTTCCTGGGGGAGCTTCATAAAGCAAGACACTTGGAGAGGAAGCTAGTAGACGTCGTCATGTGCCTCTCCAGTTAAAAGAAAAACCCTGAACTTCATTGGCCTTTCTTGAGTGAAGGTAACCTCTTGTTGGTGCCTTAATTTGGACATTTTTATAGACTTGGTTAAGTTTGGACAGTCTCATGGCCTTAGAACTATAAACTTGCAACTTGATAAATTTCCCTTTTTAAAAGCTATTCCATTTCTGGTATTCTGCATTCTGGCAGCTAGCAAACTAGAACACTCCTGTTTATTTATTGTCATTTTTTTTTTTTACTCATCATCCATAGCCTGGATAAAGGGAGCATTAGACACAAGGTTTTCACAATCACCCAGTCACACTGTAAAAGCTATATAGTATACAATCATCTTAAAGAATCAAGGCTATTGGAACACAGTTCAACAGTTACAGGTACTTTCCTCTAGCCACTCCAATACACTGTAAACTAAAAAGGATAGTTATAACTCATAAAAATAACCTTCAGGATAACTTCTCAACTCTGTTTGAAATCTCTCAGCCGCTGAAACTCTGTCTCATTTTTCTCTTCCCCTTCTTGGTCAAGAAGGCTTTTTCTCAATCTCATGATGCTGGATCCCAGCTCATCCCTGGGAGTCATGTCCCGTGTTGCCAGGGACACTTACATCCATGGGAGTCATGTCCCATGCAGGGGGGAGGGCAGTGAGTTTACCTGCTGAGTTGGTTAGAGAGGCCACATCTGAGCAACAAAAGAGGTTCTCTGGGGGTGACTCTTAGGCATAACTATTAGTAGGCTTAGCTTCTCCTTTGCAGGGATAAGTTTCATTGGGGTAAGTCCCAAGATTGAGGTCTCAGCTTCCTAACAGCTTGTGAGAATATCAGGAATTCCCCAGATGGGGAAGTTGAATATTTCCCCCTTTCTCTCCAGTCCCCCAAGATGACTTTGCAAATACTTTTTTATTCTCTGCTGAAATTACTCTCGGATGTATCAGGGCATCACACACTCCCTATTCAAGATTCCATGTAATTACAGTATTTGAATAATAAACTGGCCATACAAGTTAAATTAGATAATGAGCTACCTTTGGCCTCACACAGAAGTTGAAATTTAAAACATATTTTAAAGTTTCGATCTTAATTGGTGTTTGTGTGTGAACACCTTTGTAAATTGGACCCTTGAAGCCATTATTAAAGTTAGCCAAACTGATGCTGGATAGGTCTTAATCTGTATGACTGGAGGCCTTACAAATTCATAAATTCATATGCAGTCAGACAGTAGGAGCCAGAAGTTAGAAGTCAGAAGTCAGAGGTCAGAGAAAGCCATGGGAAGAGACCCAGGACACAGATGTAGGATTGCCATCACCAGAATGTTAACAGACTTCAGGAGGATACATGGCCTCGCTGACATCTTGATTTCAGACTGCTAGCCTTCAAAATTGTGAGACAATAAATTCTTATTGTTTAAGCCAACTCACTGTGTGGTATTTGTCATAGCAGCCTGAGACATGCCCAGAGCACCGGCTAAATGAATTTCCTTCCTCACCACAAGACTCATGCTTATTTAGATTCTACATAAAGGCAGTGTTCAGATGGCGGCAATGGCTGAGGATCAGTGGGTTCATTTGTTAAGGGAATTCAAGTTAAATACATTTATCTGTGTCCACATTAGAAAACATTTGCCTAATGTATGCTGGCTAGTGTTTGAAAATAGTGTTCTATAGAACAGGAAATTTAATGGTATTGGTTTAAATGGGAATTCTGTCTATTAAACATACAAAACAGATTCATAATAGTATTTCTTATATAAACAGATTTGTCACAAAGCTTAGTAAAAGGTCTGGGAATATTCCTGTTTTAAACTGGTTGTCTCACTTTTCTAAACATCTTTCAAACTCATTCCTATTAAATAAGCATTTATTGAGTCTACATTTTCACCCTCAAATATTAAGGTATACATTTTAAATTACAATCATATCCTTAGAAAGTTTCAGAAAACACTAGCTACCTTCACTATATGTAATGCCCTCTACTTTCAATCCTATTAAAAAATTCTGGTAGTGACCCATGCAATTGATTTCACAATTCACCAACAGGGTATGACCTGAAATTTGAAAAGTAGTACATTGGTCCCACCAATGAGGAAGCTGACATATGAGGAAACTGAGTGGCTTAAATGCATAAGGAAAGTGAGTGGCAATCATTTGCATAATTCTGTGTAAGGCAATAATTAGGGCCCAGAATATAACTTTTCTGTACATGAATTATTTTTCTGTATTAGTCTAAGTCATTACTGCTTTTCTCCCATCACTTCCCACTACCTCCCATTTTTTTTAGTGCTTCATACACATTTTCCCCACTCATGGCCTTGAATTTGATATTGGTTATATGGACAGATTTTCAAGGGGTAGGAGTGTCAGGGGAAGCTCAAAAATGGCTTCTCAGAGGAAGTGGTAAATTGAGACCTGAAGAAAGGAAGACTAAACAAGCAAGACAAGGGAGAAGTCTAGGCCGAAAGTAAATGGATAATCACATCCTTATTTTTGAAGATTCTTCTATAAATCTGATTATATAATTCACAGAACTTTATATCTGTTCTTTGACAAACTAATCATAATTCCCAACATCTCCCACCTTAACCCTTGGACCCAATCCCCCATCCCCAACTCATGAACTAGCCTCTTGAACTGGTTATTATCAAATTTTATATTGCCACAAAGCTACCTCAGATCATAAAATAACAAGAGATCATTTTTCTTCTCTATTATTTTCTACTGAAAGTGTTAAACACATGGGTACATAATGGACCACCAAGGAACCATTTCTTCCTTGGTGGGGTGCTAACTTATAATTCTGATGGTTGCCTATGATATCCAGTAGGATCTTACACAAAATGGAATTTAATTAATCTATACCAATAAGAAGAACACTCTCAATAAAACCACCAGGAAAAAAATTCACCAGATTCTTTAAACTAACAAACTCTGGTTTGGACAATATTTTAAAGCTTAAATGCTATAATTGTGTTATGGCTGATTCTCCTAACAACACACACAAAAGGAACTACAAGAAGAAAGTTGCTGAAAATAAATATAGGTTACATAGAAAAGACAATATTTCGTCAGTTAGCAAGAAGTAAATTTATTTTCTGGTGAGTGACAGCTAGTATTATTTTTATTTATTTATCCTCATTTCACTTCAATTAAAAGGTGCAATGGTACTGGTCAGAGCCCTTTTTCTTTTTATCTCACAGATGCCATTATGTTTAGAGAGGACTGCTTTGTTGTACTTCTGGGAGTTGGCTTATGCTTATCTAAACTTCACGTGCAATTAAATGTTCTCAATAAGTTTATTTATGGTTAAATAGAGTCCCGGGAAATTCATTAGGAGTTCACTATTTATGCGATACCAATAGTAGCAGCGGGTGCATTTTTGGCCATGATGAGCACTCTTTCTATTGTTCATGACCAACTGGCCTTTTCCTCCATAGTTTCATTTTTCATAACATACAAGCCAATTTTCCACTTAATTTTAAAAATATTTTATTATAGATTAAAAACTACTACTTTATAAAGTTGTACTTCTAAAGTAAGAAGTCTACCAAAAATATCTCAAAAATAATTTTCAAGTACACAATCCCAACTAGTTAGCTCACTATACAAAGTGCCTCCCTCCTTAATCTTACATTACTGAAAACTAAGCATTTCCCTTCACCTTTCCTATTTTTAACTATAACATAATAAAAATGACTGAGCTGCCAATGATCTGAGCAAGTACAATTAATTCAAGATTCCAAATCTCATTTCCAGGATTAGAATATTAACAATACCTGTTGCTTCAAACACTGGAACTTTCTGGTTTCATCAGTTTCATCACGATCGAGATCTGCCTTGGCTAGAAAATTCCAATTTCTTTCTTTTATTTTCTCCAAATTCTAATTAACAAACAAACCTGTTCTTCACTTAAGTGAACAAAATCAATGAAATAATACAGAGTTTCGGCTAGGCAGACACAGCTGCAGGGTTGCTACAGCAACTCTTGTACACTGACCACTGAATGCCCTGTGCAGGAAGGAAATCTTTTTGCTCCACCCCCTAAGGAGTCAAAGGCTATGGCAAGCAGGCAGTCTGTAAGCAGAAAAATTTTTAATTTAGTACCTGTGATGGAGCAACAAGACACCATTCTTTGTCTCTCAGTAATTAATGTCTTCCCAACAATCAAAACAAATTTCAAATCAAGGAGTTGTGTAATTACGAATGTCTGCACCATGGCCTCCCACTAGAACCTTTGCCAGGGAACAAGCCAAAGCAATTTCCTTTCAAGCCCATAGAAAAAGAAAAAAAAAATTCAAGTCAACTGGAATGTTTTTATTTTTATGAATTACATTTAGGTGTTTGCTTTCTGGATTTAACCCATGCAAACTGAGGTACAACAATATTTTTCCCCATTCAGATTCAACAAACATTTATTGAGCTTTTACTTAGTGCTAGCCCTGCTGGGTGCATTGTCATGTTACTCACAACAACCCTGTGAGGTGGATATTCGTATTATGCCCACTTTATAGATGAGGAACCAAAAGCTCAAAAAAGTTATTTGACTTGTCCAAATTACTAAATGGCAGGATTAGATTTGAATCCAAATCTTCTAATTCTGAAGTATTTCTTTTTTTTCCTACCATGCCACACTGATTTTACAAGAAAATTCCCAAATCTTAATTGAAATATTCAAGCATTCCTAAAGTGAGTTTAAATTTTTTAATGGTAATTTGTTTTAGCAATAAAATTTCACAAGTAATTACTTCATTTCTGATAACTAAATATATTCATTCATCTTTCTAACTACAAGACAAACAAAGCAACAGAAAGATCATGCTGCCTTATGGTCCTGTTGGATTTTTGCAAAGTTTAAACTAGAACTCACATTCTTGAGGAGGAAAGGCAAAACAGAAAAAGTAAATGAAGTGATGAAACTGAATTTAGATGAAGCATTCTGTGGAACATCTCCAGGGCTTGAAGGAGCTAACGGGGAGTGGGAGAGGACAATGTACTATTTATACCAGAAGGAGAGTATCTCTGCCATTAATTATTTTCAAATACAATTCCAAGGATTAATTTGACCATTTTCAATCACCTCCCACTTCCAGGTATGGAAAGGAATTCTAATATGGTACCTCTTCTCATAACTGAAAGAAGTACAATTTTCCTCCTCTCTAGAAGGTCCACAATTATACCCCTCCTCCTACATACATGTTTGGGTATTTCCTAGGATAACAGAGAAAGACTATCTTTAAAAGACTATTCCTAGCTCTGCAGATTCTGACCTAAAAATTCTCTCCTACCCATAGTTTAAATATTCCTCCAGCTATGGATTCACAGGATTCTGTAAACTCCAATTCTGTCCCTTTGGATTCCCCAGCTCTTAAACTGATACCTTATACTCGGGGCTACTCCCTTCTATTATACCTTTACTACTTCAATTGACACCAGTGACACCAATTCTCTAGCTACCCCCAAATGATTTGAGTGAGAGACCAAAAAAGATCAGAAGATTGTACTAGTTTCCAAGGGCTTTTGGCAAGATAGGTGAAGTACACATTTATTATGAAGCATACATACACAAAGAAATCTACCTGACATTGTTATAAAAGTAAAAAAAAAAAAAATTGTATCATGTTTCCTTGAATCTTTACTGGCTGAGGTAACAAAATGCCCAATTTCCTCTTCCTATACTTTGTTATTAAAAATATGTCAGTTTTGTGGGTCCTAGAAGATCACATTCTCAATTTATACAGACGAGTGTCATATATAATTCACAGAATAAAAGTCAGTAAACATTGTAATTATAAAGGAATAAGATAAAATAGATCACTAGTGTTAACAAAAAGAGAATGGGAATAGAAGATGAAAACTTTTGTAGTTAAGTTATAATAGTGTCTTCTAAAAATTAAGTAATGATCATATAGAAACCTGAGTTAACAGTCTCTTCACAAATCTGCAGAACTATTAAACTTTTTCCTTTCCGAAGAAGAAAAATACTCCACAGTACTAAAACAAGATAGGTAGGAAACACTGGGAAAGTTAGAAGACCTTTCCATACTCTTTCATTTCACATTGATCCTTAAATACTTGGTATTTTAAATTTAATTCTAGTTTGAATATTGTCAAACCAACACAATTTCTTAGACTTAGCTTATGATGTCTGCAAAGTGAACAATGTTTATAAATATAAGATTAGGTATTTAAATCAATAAGTAAAACAAAAAAGAAATCATTTATTATTTGCGACTCAGATTATTAGGCATTAATTTAAAAATACTACAATTTAATGCTTTATAGAGGCTAGAAACATAATTCAATTTTTTATAAAGATATATTAATTAAAATCACTTTAGACAATTCAGTATTTCATTGACAGTTCATTTAAGGTGACAGTTTTGCTACTGTATTACTGTTCCCACATGATATCATCTTTTCTCAATTTCATAAGAAGATTATGCACTTGTTTTGGATGAAGGTTGCTGCTTTTCTGTGGAGGGTTAGTCTCATGCAAACATTTTCTGGGGCTATTTTTTATGTTCTTTGATCTTTTAGGGTTGCTATCTTCTCGCTGAATACCTGCAGCTTCACTCATCTTTAGGTTTTGAACTTTGTGCTGTAGTTTACGGACCTGGAGAGAAAAAAATCTAAAATTTTAGTCAATCATATACTAAAAATATATACTAAAATAGAGGAACTGGATTGATGGGTTAAAGGCTACATGAAATTAAAAAGTTCAATGTATTGAACACCTATTATAATGCCTAACACTTTACTAGTCAGGCAGAAATAAAATGAATAAAAAGAGTCTTTGCTCTCAAGAAGCTCAGTGTTCTTATTAGTTAAAGAAAAGCTTATACATGTTAGCTAGAGAATAATTTAAGCCAGGATAGCTTTGAGTAGGACGAAAAGTGTATATTTGAGAAAGCACCAAAGTAGGATAGGATCAATGTGGGCTGGTGAAGTTGAAGGGAGGGTTTCATGCAGCAGATGAAATGAGTAAAGACTGGACAGCAGAGAGGAGAGAGAAGACTTTTCAGGTGATATTAACAGCATAGTAAAGGATCAGTGCTAGGAATGAGCATCAAGTTTATTGCATCAATTATACACACATACATACACACACATACACACTAATTTATTTTAGTTCAGGAATAAATTAAAAGTATTCCTGAACTTAAAGTACTACTGAATACCAGTAAAAAAAGTCAAGGGAATAATCTTATCTCCTTGAGGAGTGTTCAGGAATAGGCAGGCAGAATTAAACAGAACAAAAATCATCAACTAGCCAAACCTATTTCTTCAAAGTCTAACCCTTTAACCCATTACTTACTCACTTTGCAGAGACCTTGAAGAAAGGCCTAATTGGAGCTGATGACTTTGGGTGAGTATCTAGCAGTCTTTTTGCCTAACAAGCAACTTGTTAGTACAGATATTAAATTATGATAAAATGCTTGAAAATTTATACCCCCATAGTTATTATTAGTATATAATACAAAATATAAGCTATATATATTAGTATAAAATACAAAAGCCAAACTACAATCTCCTGTGCAATTTCCAGAAAGTGTACAAATCTTCACTGAACACCATTACTGGGTGGGCCATATTGGCTCAGCAGGCAAAGTTCTCGCCTGCCATGCTGGAGACCTGGATTTGATTCCCAGTGCCTGCCCATTCAAAAGAAAAAAAAAATTACTTACTGTAGTCTTAAAAACTAGTAAAAGTCAAAATATTTACTTCAAAATGTTCTCATAGACCAAGAACTCTCTACATCTGAGAGTCTCTTATTTATGTATTGGTCATAAGAAGAATAAAGGCAGTAAATTTCTGCATTCTTTATTAACTGTCTTATAAGAAAAGGAGAGGCTTACTTGTGAGATTAATATATCACTAATTTACATGAATGCTAATTATAATAGCCAAAGGTGGCTAGCTACTTTATGTGACTAGAGGGTTCCTGGAAAGGCTCCCTCTGCCTTCTACCCCAGCAGTGTAACAGTGTTAACAACTCAGTGACTTTTATTCAATGTCTTTGAATAAAATTTTATAACCCACGATTCTTCTGTTAAAATATTAAAATTGTTAAGCCAATCTTCGTTAATAAAACTTCACATAGGGATACAGAATCCCCCTCACTACCCCTACCCTACTCAGAAAGCTAGCTGAGCACAGGTCCCCAGGGAAAGGAACATAGCTCAACTATTTTGAGAAAAGGTAAATAAAGGTTTTAGGATTGGGTTGCTGCTTGAGGAGCCAAGTTTATATATAGTATTGACAGGTACATTGTATTATGACATTAGAAGAGGGAAGGATAAGGGAAAAGACTGTTAAAAGGTTAGCAGGATGGCTGCAAAGACAAATTTAATGTACCTCATAATTTTTCCAAAGCCATTTCTGAATATATAACTAAGCTTTCTTGCTCCTTTTTTTCCCCTTATATTATCTTGAAGAGTTATATAGGAAGCCCATATAACTTACTCCTGTTATTCCAACAGGATGGATGGCTCTATTCTGAAACAGACCTAAGTGACTCCTGTCTATCACCTTTTCACTAAGCCACATATACAGACCTCAAATTTGGAAGGCCACATAGAAATATAACACTGAATTCCAAAACATTATCTTTTTATTAAAATCTTTTACTAAGACTTTCTTACACTGTCTTGATGCTTCTTCAATTTGGAAATCTGTTCTTCTTTAATTTCCATTTTCTTGACCAAATGCTCTAATTCACATTCTATATCTTCACAGACTGAATGGCATTCAGTTTCCTTCATTTGATTCAATATTTCTCGGTGTTCCCTATTAAAGAAAGCAAACATCAAGCATTGTGATAATTTATGGTATATATCTTCACCATAATTAAACAATTTTCTATTAATTATAAATTTTAACCTAAGTTTTAATAATTTTCAAAGACAGTCTCTTTCTTTAGGGTTGTCTAATTCAATGGTAAATATAACACAGCTCCTGTGATTTGAAGATTAGATACATTTAGAAATATCTTAGAATTAAGCCCTTAAAACATCCCCTCAAAAAATTCTTAGTGTACTTAGCTAAATATGGTAAAATGTTCTGATGTCCTTAGCTAGAGGTATTAAAGGATTCTCTTTGATTTTGACTATGGAATTGCTGATGTAGAGAGAATTTCAACTGCAGAAGTATGTGCTTGATAAATTCTGGTTTTGATTTGAGCCTACTCAATGAAATACTGTCAACAGAACTACTTCTCCCTTCTACAGAAGTCCTAGTTCAACCAGCTAACCAGTCAAATAATAAATGTTCTAGAATCGCTGTTGAGTACATATTCAACCTGCAGCATAAAATGTACCTCAAACACTGTCATGCTTGCTTACTATGGATGCTTCACAACTCATAATGCAGACTAGCCAGGGTCTAAAACACGAATTGTAATCCCACTTCTCTAATTAAATCATTCATTGAACTAAAAGGTTATAAAAAACAACAGGAACCTTTTTTATATAAAAGTTTTTCTGAGTTATAATCAAGATCTTCAGACCCTATTTGTTAGAATAACAACAATATCAATATGGATTTTGGGAATACAGAAACTCTTTAGACTAGAAAAGTAGTAATTAAAAACAGTTGAAAATTTAAGTAATACCAATAAATGCCAACAAAAAAATCAGTGACAAGAAATCTGTAGATCAAAATAAAATAAATTCAAATGGCTAAATAAGGCCTTTAAGAATTTACAAGGGACATTGTTTTAAAGGCTGAGCAAAAAAAAAAAAAAAAAGACTTAAAAATCTTATTTCTCCTTGATAAAAAATAAAAATACTTACATACTCATTTGATCCAGCTCATCTTGCATTGCCATCAAAAGGTCAGACAAATTATCACAAATGGAAATGGATGTTTCTGAGTCGGGATGTACAGCTTTACATTGCGAAGGTCTTCTGCTAGGCTTGTAGAGACATCTAGGTTCAGTCACTTCAGAATGCTTTGGCAGGACACGTTGGTCACCATGGTGCATCCTCTGTAGAAACTTCTGTATATCTGCATTCACAGAATGACTTGCACTGGCCGACTTAAGGGGAAAAGAAACAGCTGAGAACAATTTCAAGATGGATGGTATTTCAATAGCACTTAAAATATAGCAGGAGTGATTTTTGAACAAGTTATCTTCATTTTTCCCCTCACCTTCCCAGCCATGAAAGGCAGTGTTTCAAACTTTGAATAAATTGGCTGAGGTGGTCCTCTCTTTAAACATTTAGTTTTCTAGAGATTGACAAGGAAAAAGGTAAAAAATAAATTTAAAAGATATTTATGATATAAAGAACTCCCAAAAATTGACAAAAAAAAATCTAATTAGAAAATAGGCAAAAGACACAGACATTTTCCTGAAGGAGACATATGGATGGCAAATAAACACACGAAAAGAAGTTCAACATCATAAGCCATTAGGGAAATGCAAATTAAAACTACAATGAAATACTACTACAAATCTATCCGAGTGGCCAAAGTAAAAAATAGTGATTACACTAAATGCTGGTAAGGATGCAGAGAAACTGGATCACTCATACACAACTGGGAATGAAAAATGATATAGTCACTCTGGAAAATAGTTTGGCAGTTTCTAATTAAACTAAGCATATATTTACCATATGACTTAGCAATTACACCCCCGGGCATTTATCCCAGAGAAATGAAAACTTATGTTCACACAAACAGCAGTATTTTGAATACACAAACAGCTCTATTCAAATGTCCACAGCAGCTTTATATGAAATAAACCCAAAAGGTTATTCATTTATGATATTATTGAAATAACAAAATTAAAGAGAGGGAGAGTAAAATGGAAGATTTTAGGTGTTAGAGAGGGGGATGTGCAGCTATAAAGTGATGGCATGAAGGAGACTTGTGGTGTGGGAACAGTTCTATATCTTGATTATGGTAACAGTTACATGAATCTACACATGCCATAAAACTGCACAGAAGCATAACTATTCATACATATACAAATAAGTGCATGTAGAACTGGTGAAATCTGAATATGCTCTCTCTATTATATTGTACCAATGTCAACATCTATTTTTTATATTATATTGGAGTTATAGAGGACATTAGCATTGTGGGAAACTGGTGTAAGGGTACACAGTTCCTCCCTATACATTTTTTTCTAAGTTCCTGTGACTCTATAATTTATTTCAAAATAAAAAGTAAAACATAAAAAAAAAATGAAAAAAAGACATTTATGGTGAGGATGTAGAATGACATAACTGCTGGTTGGAATGTAAATTGGAATAACTGCTTTGGATACAAGACCCTTAGGGCCTGGCATCTTAGAGCAATGCATGCATAAGTATACTTGGAGACATGTTAAGAATGTTCACAGAAGCACTGTTTATGACTTAAAAAAAAATGGGAAAAACTCAAATGTTCACTGAAAGGAAAAAGGATAATGAAATATGATATATTCATATAATAAAGTAACTATGGCAATAAAAAGGAGAGAACCATTGCTATGTGCATCAATCAGATGAACCTTATAAACATGACAAGAGGAAAAAGCAAATTGCTGAAGAACACAAACAGAATAAGTACATTTATATAAAGCTGAAAATTCTGCAAAACTAAACAATATATATTTAGGAAAACCTATTTGGCAAAGTGATTAGAAAAAAAAGCCAAAGAATAATAACCACAAATTCAGAATTATGGTTACCTCGGGAATGGGGAGGGAATGCAATTTAGGTTAGGCATATATTTTATTTCTTAAGTAGGGTGGTGAGTACACCAAAGTTAATTTTATCATTTTATTTTTGTTATTTATTATTATTTATAATTTTATTATTCTTTAATTAGACATTTTTGTTACTTATACTCTTTCATGAAACATTTTTAAAAAGTTATTTATTAAATTATATTCTTAAACTCTAAGAATAATTTCAATTATTTAATTAACCATTTTTGCTGTAGCATTTTTGCATTAAACTAGTATGATCAATCGTCCCAATTTTTCTATGACCGAGGGGGTTCCAGAGACCCAGGAGTTTCAGTGCCCAAATCAGGAAAGTCTCAGGCAAACTGGGACAATTTGGTCACCCTACTTAATACTTTTAGCAGAGAATTATTCATAGAATGGCCACAATCCATAATGAATCGAAAACAAAATATTTCCAGTTATAAATGGAAATTTAGATAACTGTTATAAACACTAGATTTTTTAAAAAAGAATTAAAGAAATAGAATGGCTTAGAGGTAGATAAATCATAACAGTTTGTGAGTCAGTTCTTATTCTCTCAGCTGCCTGGTGACTTTGGACAATCCTTAGAGCTATGTGCCTTAGAAGTAGGAATTTAAAGTATTGGAAACAAAAATCTGATCAAAAATTATTTCAAGCAGTTATAATTAAGGGCAAAAACATTTAAGTTAATTTTTCAAGTCGTTTTACTAAATGAGGCCTCTGATTACAATCTAACTTTTAAGAGAATAACAAAAGACTTCCATCATTTCTCTTACATTACTTCAATAGTCTCTTGATTCTTTACTTTCAAACTCACCTTTCCCTACTGCTGTCAATTACTGTCTAAGAAGTACAACAATAATCAAAAGCCTTCAATAGTTCCCAATTGTTTACAGAATAAATGTTCAAATTCTTAACAAGGTATTGCAGGTCAGCTATAATCTCTTGAATTTCAAATGTCACCATACCTCTATGTCACCCCAAATATTGAACTATTATGTATGGGTCCCTGGAAAAACCAACTACTTCCTCAGACAGTAATGTACTTCTCATCTCTGTCTGGTAGTATTTATTGATTCTCCAAAGCTGCCTTTAATGCTGTTTCTTATCTAAACCTTCACATATTCCTCTACCTGCAAAGCACCAAGATACTTTGCTTATACCTCCATTAAGTTTTTTTTTTTTTTTTTTTTAACATGGGCAGGCACCGGGAATTGAACCCGGGTCCTCGGGCATGGCAGGCAAGCATTCTTACCTGCTGAGCCACCGTGGCCCGCCCTCCATTAAGTTTTTATTATACTGTCTTATATTTGTATATTTATCTCCTTTTCTATAAATTCCTGTCTTATCTCTTTATCATGTATAGGTACCAGCATATATAAATCAAGATGTGATGAGTTGAATGAACTATGTTCAGGATATGGAGAAATAGGTTTAGTGAGATAACTAGGAGCATCACAGAGGCCTCTGAAAAGCTGATCCTACATTTAGCAATATTAATGCTCCTTCCATCTTTAAAGGGGGCATTATTATCTGGAGAACCCATGAATTCTTTCTCTTTTCTTCCATTAGTCCCTTACATTTCTTTTACTTTTCTCCTGCATCTTTACTATTAAAAAAAAAAAAATCCACTAACTCATCAGATGAAGGATGCCACACAACCTAAATATAAAAATGTCAACATTTTTTCCTACTTGCAGATTATCTACAATGATTTTCTATTGGCTTTGCAGCTTCTAATCCCATTGTACAAATAAGACACAAAACAAATTTTAAGGAAGGAAATAAACAAAAAAACAACATTTAATTGGGAAAATATTTTTCATTATCGTAGTTTATAAATTCTTTAAAGAAAAAAATTATGAAAGATACAACTAGAATATTGTACAGTAATTCTTATTTATGTTACAGAAGAGTAGCAAAAGTTAAGTATAATGGTCTCTGCATTACAGTATTCACAGTGTAGGCCTATGGCAGTAGCCAGAATTCTCAAATAGCATTTCTGACTCCCACAGCGACTGGTTCACAGAAACATTCACTATGTTCATAGTGAATAAACAGTGATATTGTTCATCAAAACTGTAACTGCAGAATCGAAAGATTAAAAAGGATTACAATTTTTCTTCTTAGCATTATATGATTAAGATGGTTTACTACAATATATCCAAAACATCAAATCATTTGAATAAAATAGTGATCAATCTATAAAGTACCAATTTCCAATATTAGCCTAATTTTTAAACAAATCCTGGTCTAAGCATAGAAAGAACAAATGATAATTAAAATAATAAATTTACCATAGAAATAACTTAGTACAGATCTATAATTTAATATCATTTCTTTGTTTTGTTTTTTTAACAGTGCTGCGTGTATGATATTAAACTGCTATTTAAATCAGCCAATATTGTGTTAATGTCTTTTTTATAAAGTATCACAAAATAAAATTCTCTAAGAGTTTAATACTAGGAAAAAAATTCATCTTCCTAGAAAAACTGAAATGCTTTCTGTTATTTTCTTTTTGCTTTGTTTGGCAAACAAACTCAGAGCTAGGTTTTGTGTTCAATTGCTGTTACTTTCTTTAACCTGAGTTTTATGGAATTTTCTGTCTTCACATACAAAACCATCATTACTTGACTCATATTTGTATTCCCATTCTATGGCATTATTGTATGTCTTTTATTACGTATCTCTTCAAATCTTTGCTGAAAATAGGTAGGTGTAAACATTAAAAGGGTAAATAAATAAATATTAGCAAATAAAGTGTTATTTGGAGAAAAGTCTTATATGCCTACCTTTGAAGATTTCTTCATTTTCTTGGAGTGTTTTGGTTTTGAAACTGAAGACATTAAAATTCTATTGATTTCAATTCCAGTTTGAAGCTATATATTAAAGACGAAAACTTATAAAATTGATTTGTAACAAGCAAGCTCCTGCAAAACCTTTATAAGAGATTTCTCAATTTATAAATATAAAAATGCTTTTTTAGGAAGAAAAGAAAACCCAAATAATTTTTTTCAATGAATGTCACTAAGTCTATTAGTAACTATAACCATTTTGTATTTATAAGAGAATGCACTATTTAATATTTCTATCAATCAAACAGAAAACCATCTATTGCAGTTGTTCTTTAAACTGAGTAAACAGACACATAAATCAGAATTTCAAAAGACCTCTTGGCAGTGCATCCAAATATATAAATATACTGGCTGACTGATTGAGAATTTCATTATTATAGCAAAAAAAAAGACAAAACAGACCATTTAGGAAATAAAAATTAGAATCTAGAATATAGGCTTCAGTTAATGAAAAGTATAATATGTGGTTTACTAGGTTTGTGCTGCTTTATTTACCTCAGAAGCTTTGTCTTGAAATAGTTTACGCTGATGTTCTTCTTCCCTAAGTTTCTCCTCTAAATGTTTAATCTTGTCCTACAAAAGAATAAAAACCTGGGATTGTTATATAAAAAAATAGAGCTAAGATTCTTCGTTCCTTTTTGAAATTAAGTCCTAGAGGTTTTAATTCTTAAAAGCTTGGCAAGTTAAAACAGGGAGTAAGAAAAAAGAATGGCAAAAAATGCCAAGATTTTCCTTGGCTTTCTTCTTATGCTCTTTACCTGTGATTACATGTGAGAACAAAGGAAAAGCAAAGAATGTAATACACTCACAGGCTTTATTAACTCCAAGAAACAAAGCTATAATGATGAAACTTTTGGTGGTATTGAAAGTGTAGAAGGTCAAACAATTATAGTTTTTTGGTTTCAATGTTTCATTCAAAGCACAGACATATGACAATAGTCAAGCTATCTACCTTTTATTAAATGTCTACCATGTGAACATGGTAAGGGCACAGTTGGGTGTGGTTAGGAAGCAGGAAGATAAATTAAATATAAGATATAATCCTTATTACTTACAACAAGAGCTTATATTATACTTAGAGAAATGAGTAAAATATATGAAACAATAAAAAAATAAAGTACGTGATCTGATCCAGACCATGCATAAACTATACAGCTTTATAACATAAGTATTGTATCTTCCATTGGTGGTATAGTTCAGAAAAGGAAGACAGTACTCATTCAAAGGGTGAGCTTCCTGTTTATTGGTGAACTCAAGGAACGTTTCGGGACTTGAAGAAAGGACTGTGAAATGAATAGCATCTGGGTTGGGAAAAAGGGTGAAGACATTTTAGGAGGGGATCTACGATAGGCTCAACTTACCTGCTAGTGGTGAACAACAAACTTTTCAGTATACTTTGGGCAAATTATCTGACAAACGAAAATATTCTATCATCTTAGAAATGCCAAAATTACTATTTTACATTCAAAAGGCAAGCTCATTCATGCCATGACAGAACACATTAGCTTTTCATCTCTATATAGACAGGAATTCATATTTGAATTACTGAAAGTCATAGATAAAGTGTTATAAATCTAATATAACATTTACTCTATATTCACAAACAATGTCAATTATGTTTAATACTAAAGATTTATTCCTGGCGTCATCACTTCATACTGAAAGTCATAGATAAAGTGTTATAAATCTAATATAACATTTACTCTATATTCACAAACAATATCAATTATGTTTAATACTAAAGATTTATTCCTGGTGTCATCACTTCAAAGAAACAAGTGAAAGTTTACCTCAGCAGTTTTCTGAGTCGTCGTAAGTCTAGAACATTCTTTTTCTAAGACATCAAGCTTTTCAAGTTTTGCATGCAGCATCATATGATCTTGTTCTTTTTCCCTTTGAAGCTGAGCCTGGAAAGGATAAAAACAAAACCTGAATTTGGCAAGCAATGCTAATGGCTCAAGAATAATGCAATTTCTGAGAAATCAAAGCACAATATAAATCAGTCATGATGATGAACATGCATATGCACATACAAATAGAAGGTGCTTACAAGCAAAAAACAAGAATACAATGTGCAAAAAAAAAGATATGCCATATTAGCATCAAGGAAATAAATTCTTCTATGCTTCTTTATATGATATTCCACTATGGACAAACATCATCAGCAAAACATGTGTAAAATAAACATTCACAAGGTGACCAAAACTACTTATTGACTTATCTTCTCTCTAAGCCTGACACAGAAAATCAGCTATCAGAGGAATAAAGCGTAAAAAGAAAGGGGAAAAAAATAAAGTGATGTATAGAAACATAATGAGGACAGAATTTATTTTTTCACTAACTGTATCAAGTATGAGGGATATTAGGGTCACTCTAAAGTTCTTGGAACTAGCTCCTAACTGTCTTCCTTCCACTTGAAGAAGCATCTCTGCTGTAAAAATTTGCATTTTTGAATAGGTACTACATGCACATGAATACATATAACATACAAAAGGATACATTATAGTAAGGAAGTACTTCTACTTCTCTCCTCTGTCTCATAGCCACTTAATACTCTTCTGCAAAAACAACCACTGTTGCTAGTGTTTTTTGTATTGTTCCAGAGATATTCTATACATTTATATACATTTACGTGTATCTTCTGTTTTTCAACTCCTTTACAAATGGTAGCATATTTTACACTCTGAATCTTGCATTCTTTTACTTTATTTTGGAGACCTTTCGTCTCATCTTTAAAAAGTAATATAGTATGTAAGTTTTGAAGCATACTATTAAAATGTGTATCTACAAATCAACTACTCAACTCTAAAACCACAACATTAACAGTACTATTTACTATTTTGCTACTCTCAATTGGAGCCTGATCTCTCCCTTCCCAGAGATTACTAGAGATGAAATCTGTATTCAATACACACTTGCTTTTCTTTAAAATATAATGAACATGTATGGATCCCTAAACAAGGTACTGCTTAGAGAGCTGCTTGTTTTTGAACTTTATAAAATAGTATCAAAACATATGTGGTCTCTCTGGGCTTGTTTTTTTAACATTATGTTTCAAAAATTAATCCATGTCATTCCATGTAGCTGTAGTTCATTCATTTTTATTGCTATATAACACTCCATTGTGTGAATATCCTATAAAGGACATTTGAACTGGTTCAAGTATTTTTCTACTATGAACAACACCATGAATATGTCTGTATATGTCACATGTGCAAGAATCTCCATAGGTTGTTATTTTACAAATTTAAAGTCATAACTCATTAATGGGTGGCAAAATCAATTTAGTGGGTCAAAAGCAACATTTAAAAATGGAATACAGGGCGGTGCAATGGTGGCTCAGTGGCAGAATTCTCACCTGCCATGCCAGAGACCCGGGTTCAATTACGGGTCCTGCCGAAGCTAAAAAAATGGAATAGAAAATAAAGTGTTTCACAGAGTAAAGATAAATATTGTTTCACTAAATGTTTGTTCAGTTATTCATATACAATACATGTGCATATCCATATATTTACTTTGTAATGATATTTATTACTGCGATTTTTGACCAAAAAAGTTTGAAAGACTTCAGCCTCTGGCCCTGAGTAACTGGTACCAAATCAGTCTTCTCTAATTAAACAACTTTATAAGATATATGAAGCAATTGTTTCAGATGTTGGACAGCAGCATAGTTCCCTAAGAAGAAGGGAACACAAGATAAGCCTCATAAATGTCCCAGATTTCTGCCTGGTAACATTTTCTGGGCCATCATATGGGGAGGGTGAGTCCATGTAGAGCATGATGGCTAGGCTGAGCAGAGGAGGCAGAGATCAGAGTTCATGGCTGCTGGCTATTGAAATTTTCAGGCAGGGTAAAGGAGAGGGGGAAGCTGTACAGAGAAAGAGCTCTAGAAATCTATGAAGGGGTCGTTACACCGGTAAGCCTACAATGTGACGCCTGGTAGAGAAAAGCTGCTGTGGAAGCTGTGAGTGAATGGAAATTCCAGAAGTCATATTGGAGTCAGAGCTGTGAGACCTCACTGAATACCCTGGATATTCAATTGAGGCCTCTTACCCCTCAACCAAAAAACTACACCTTAGAATTAGAGCTACTCTAGTTCCGGAGAAAGGATTTCTCTAAAACTGCCCCAACAAAAGCACTGAAAACATCAAGCTGATCTGCTAGTAAATTAACTGCATGCCAGCACAAAACTCCACATTTTAGAAGGAAGACAACAAAATCCAGACTCAAAAATGTCCAGAATACAATACAAAGTTACTGTGAACACAAAAAAGTCAAGAAAATGTCATCTATGAGCAGGAAAATATATCAATACAAGTAGACTTACATATGATTGAGAAATTGAAATTACCAGACAAGAACGTTAAGATTACTATTATAAATATGATCAAGGCTTTAAATGAAAAGATGAAATGAGAAAACAAATGGGTAATTTCAGTAGACAAAAGGAAACTATAAAAAAACTGAAAAAGGAAACTATAAAAAAACTGAAATTCTATCACTGAAAAATATAATATCTGAAATGATAAATTTACTGGATGAGCTTAATGACAGAACGGACACTTCAGAAGAAAGTCAGTGAACATGAAGACAGGGCAATAAAATTATCCAAACTGAAGTACAGAGGGGGAAAAAGGCTGAAAGAAAGTAAAAAGTTTCAGTGACCTGTGCTTCCACAGGTTTAATTGGAGTCTCAGGAAGAGAGGAGAAGAAGGGGGAACAGAATATTATTTGAAGAAATAAAGCTAACAATGTTGCAAGTCTGGTGAAAAATATAAATTGCAGATCCAAGAATCTCAACAAACCCAAGCGCAATATATAAAGAGAAAACCACACTTAGGCACTTCACTGTCAAATTGTTGAAAACCAGTGATTGAAGAGATGATCTTATTTTGTTAATTTACTTTGTAGATGGATTTTATTTTTATCTAAATGTTTTATTGTTTATACCAGTTGTAACATTTGATACTATAGAGAAGCTAAAAGTTTAGAGGGAGGGGATGGTAGTCTCAAGATCTTTCTCAAACATTTTATCCTTTTGAGAGAAATGGATGGATACCTGATAATCCTATCTAAATCTGTTATTTGTTATATGTAATTTGCCCAGTGCCATTCATTTGGAACATTATTGCTTTCTTCCAGTTTTTTTTTAAAAAGCGCCTTTTTTTGGTAAACATAGGTATATATTTTTGTTGCTTGTAGATCTTTTGAGCAACACGACATAGATTAATATTTAGTTGATTTAGCTGTAGCAGTACAATGATTAGTAATGTAAAAACTAACAGATACATATATTAACCTGAGGAATATGGGGTGAGTTTGTCAAAATATTAAGTAAAATTTTGTTTCTAAAGCACATTTGATGTAGATATTTTTGTAACGAGCACATTATTATCCTATATTAAAAGCAAGATAAAGTATATAGATTACTAACTCCTCCCCTATCCGCCCCCTCTTCCCCCCAATTTAATGTTAGACTTTGGGTTGAGGATCATTCTCTTCTTTTAGACTGAATTATTGTTGTGATTTATATGTATTTACTTCAATTTTGCCTAATCTCAATCAATATACTTCCATGAGTTAAATTTTTTCCTATAGCCATGTTGCGAAATAGCATTCTACATGAATGTTTTTGAAATTGAAGTCCTATACCAGGAATTATTTGTCTCTAACAGGGAAGGAGGAACTTAGTGCAAATAATAATAATAAAAAAGGTTGCTATTTATCTACTCATTTGTATTTTTTAAAATGAACTTTCAAAATAGTACTCCAAAGACTGTGGTTGTGACTAAAATACATTTTGGTAATTTTTATACCTAATTTGTTTTTGAAGTAGTATTTCTCAAAGGATGATTTTTCTTTTAACTTTTAAATTGTATAATATAATATGTATACAAAGCAAAGAAAGAGAAAAAGCAATAGGTTTCAAAGTACTCATCAATAAGTAGTTACAAGACAGATCCCAGAGTTTGTCATGGGCTACCATACCAGCATCTCAGATTTTCCTTCTAGCTGCTCCAGAATATAGGAGGCTAGAAGGAATAAATTTTTTTTTTATCATCACAATCAACTTTTTTCTCTTCTTTTGTGAAAAATAGCATATATATATATATAAAGCAATAAATTTCAAAGCACAGCACAATTAACTGTAGAACAGATTTCAGAGTTTGGTATGGGTTACAATTCCACAGTTATAGGTTTTTACTTCCAGCTGCTCTAAGGTACTGGAGACTAAAAGAAATATCAATTTAATGATTCAGCAATCATATTTGTTTGTTGAACCCTACTTTCTCTGAATAACTCCACCATCACTTTTGATCTTTCTATCCCACTCTTTAGGGGTATCTGGGCTATGGCCATTCTAACTTTTTCATGTTGGAAGGGGCTGTCAATAATATGGGGCAGGGAGATGGAACTAGCTGATGGTCTGGAGAGGCTGAGCCCTCTAGGTTTGATGACTTACCTGATCCAGAGGCCCATCTGGAGGTTGAGGTTTCTGGAAAGTTATCCTAGTGCATGGAACCTTTGTAGAATCTTATATATTGCTCTAGGAGTTCTTCAGGATTGGCTGGAATGGTTTTGGTTGGGGTTTGGCAAGTTATGATATATAGCAATGTCTAACTGAAGCTTGTGTAAGTGTGACCTCCAGCGTAGTCTCATGACTCTATTTGAACTCTCTTAGCCACTGGTACTTTATTAGTTACACTTCTTTTCCCCCTTTTGGTCAGGATGGAATTATTGATCCCATAGTACTAGGGTTGGACTTCATAGGCTGATTTTTGAAAAGTTAAAGTATATTGCCTTAAAATGGCAATATTTCTTCCCTTTTATATGTAAACATTTAGTAAGCACTGGCTTTATGGAAACAGGAAGACTTTCATACGCATACTCCATTTTTTATATATTAATAATTAGTTTGGTATTGAAAGATGACAGGAAAATCAACTCCATTTTTTACATATCAATAATTAGTTTGGTATTGAAAGACAGGAAAATCTACATATTGTATTAATTTGGCTCAGAGAGATTTCTTTGTTTTTCTTTTCTTAGAACTCCTTATTGCTGATTACAAGTTTTGGCAAACATCTTTTTTGTAATTACATATCAGATGATGATTTATCTGGTTCCAGGGAAAAGCACCCTCAGGCACTTCATGCAGATCATCTATGGAGGAATTACATACCAGTACAGAAGCAGGAATGATCACTTTTCACCTATTTTTTAAATAGTGGTAACTTAACATTCAGTTGATGTTGAACCTTGCTGAATAAAAGTATGAAAAAGATTTGAGAGAAGGGGTGCTTGTTTTTTCTACTGAATGGTAGACTAAATGGTACCAACTGGAGGAATAATAGAGGAAAGAGCTACACTCTTCAAAATATACTGATGAAAAACACGTTCGGCAACTCAATTGTGAAGGATTTTTACTTCAAATATTTATCCTCATTGTCTTTTAAAGTCTTCATCCAGAGATTATACTTGGCTGCCCACCTGGATGAACAAGGAAGGCCTTTGTACTCATGGTCACACTTGGCTGGTCTACTGATATCGACAAAGACAGAATTACTTTTCTCTGTAAAAGGACAGATTTTCTTCCTTTATCAGGGAAATTAGTAAAATGAAATTGAGATCAGCAAATGCATAGAAGCCAAAAAGGATGATTCTACAACATGTTTTTTTTTTAATCTTTAGCATAGATTTTTATAAATTTCCAGGGACTTGCACAATTGACATCAAAACTCTCAAAAAGCTGAAAAAGACACAATTATTCTATTTGGCTTCTTATGAGTTCTAAGAAAGGAAAAACAAAGAAATCTTCCTGAGCCAAATGAATACAATATGGAGATTTTCCTATCATCTTTCAATACCAAACTAATTACTGATATGTAAAAAATGGAGTAGGCTTATAAATGTCTGGCTGTTTCCATAAAGCCAGTGCTTACCAAATGTTTGCACATAAAAGGGAGGAAAGCATTGCCCATTTTAAGGCAATATACTTAAACTTTTAAAAAATCAGCCTATGAAGTCCGGCCCTAGCACCATTGGGTCAATAATTCCATCCTGACCAAAAAAAGTGTAACAAATAAGGTTATCAGTGGCTAAGAGTTCAAATAGAGTTGAGATGCTACGCTAGAAAATACCCTTATACAAACTTTCAGTTAGACATTGCTACCTATTATAACTTGCCAAACCCCAACCAAAACCATTTCTGCCAAGCCTAAAGAATACCTAGGGCATTATATAATACTCTACAAAGGTCCAATGCACGAGGATAAATTTAAAGAAACCTACAACCTCCAGATGAATCCCAGGACCTGATAAGTCCTGAAATGGTGAGTTTGCTTGTTGTGTTGGCTGGAGAGAGGCCACATTTGAGGAACAAAAGAGGTTCGCTTGGAGGTGAATCTTAGGCCATATTTTAAGTAGGCTTGACCGATCCTTTGTGGGGTTAAGTTTCACATGAACAAACCCCAAGATTGGGGGCTCAGCCTATAGCTTTGGTTGTCCACACTGCCTGTGTGAATATCAAGAATTCAACTTGGGGACTTCCGGGTCAAGATGGCGGCTTAACATCGTGCGCGTTTTAGTTCGTCCTCCAGAACAACTACTAAATAAGCAGAAACAGTACAGAACAGCTCCTGGGGCCACGTCAGTGACCAGACACACAGCATATCCCAGTCTGGACCAGCTGGACCGGCTGCGAACACCCCCACAGAACCGTGAGTTCCCAAAGCTGCAGCGGCCAGTGCCCCTCCCCCACAGGCCGCTTCCCAGAGGGGAAAGGAAAGGACTTTACCAGCAGCAGGGACTGGGCACAATCAAACGCCAATTATGGAACTAATTAACAAATTCTGACTACTAAAAATAGGCCCCCAGCTTAGGTGAACCTGATCAAAGTGGAGGTTGCTCATTTTTGCCCCGGTGCCAAATTTTCTCCCCTGACAGAAAAAGGGGGAGAAAAAAAGAAGGAAACAGAGGTTTTTCTTGCTGCGTATCTATAAGGCTTGACTGCCTCTGGATACAGAGGCAGGACGTTTCATGCTGCAACTGCCCCAGGCATAGGCAGAAGTGAGCTCTTTTGGGGGCTTGTCTGGAGACTGTGCCTTCCCCAGGGGAGGGGTGAAGCCCCACCCAGGTGGAATCCCTCCATCAAGGAATTCAGACCCCAGGGCTTGGTAATTTGAAGACATTAAAACCAGCCTACAACCTCTCCTCTGTCTCCACCACACCCCCAGCAGAGAGAGTCTGCCAAAGTTAAAGGTACCACATCATCTTATGCTGGTGGGACCTGCAGTCAGACAAGCGCCACACACAGGGCAGGAAAAGAAAAACAGAGTCCAGAGACTTCACAGGAAAGTCTTTCAACCTGCTGGGTCTCACCCTTGGGGAAAACCAATGCAGGTGACTCT
>PVIY010031265.1:0-30095 GCA_004026745.1 Myrmecophaga tridactyla | reverse complement strand
TCTGCTCTCTCTGAATCTCTCTCATTCTCCAAAATGTTTCCTCTTTTATAGGACTTCAGAAACTAATCAAGACCCACCCACTTGAAGACACATCTCCCCTAATCCAGTTTAACAACCACTCTTGATTGGTTACATCTCCAGGGAGATGATCTAATTACAGATTCAAACATACAGTATTGAATAGGGATTATTCTGCCTTCATGAAATGGGATTTTGATTAAAACATGGCTTTTCTAGAGTCCATACATCCTTTCAAACCAGCACAACTCTTTAACTCCATATATGCCCATTGCCCCAGGATGATCGCCTTAGTCACCCCAATATTGTCTTATTGGCCCTTCTAACTCCTCACCTCCTGAACTTGTAGGAATTTCCCTCTGAATGTAGAGATGGTGATAGTTGAAGTTGGAATACTTGAAGCAAAGAAAACCTAGGAACTTCAATGACAAAGTCTCTAAAGACAAAACAACCCCTCTTCGTGTGAAGTCCAGATTTATTTTATTGATAAAAGATGGGGCGTTCCTCTACTCCAAATGAAGCATAATCAAATGCTAAGAAAAAAAGAGGGATCTGAATTTTATTGAGAAAAGAAATGAGTTGATTGTAAAAGAAAGATAATGAAGATATTCTAGGAAGTGTTCAGGAAAACGTATCATCCCATAGGTTTTTTTTAAAAAATGGAAAGATCCAAACCAGAATGTGTGAAAACATAAACAGATTTTGCTTATGATAAATTGTTCCATTCTACACATTTTTCTCTTTTCAGTTACAGATCATTTGATGGGACAAATTTGTTTATTCCAAATTTGACAACGTAGTTTTTGTTTTGACAGTTCAAGGAATGTATCAGTTTCCCCCCAATGACCATTGAGGCCCATGATTTAGAAATTTGGTATTCTAGATAGTGTTTAAAATGTATTTGTGGATAGATTTAGTTTGAAATGCTGGTGATCAATGAAAGGGATCAGTAAGGGTTATGGCCTGTAAAAATTTTTTTTCTGTTTGTTGTATTTTTCTGTTGTCTTTTTATTTCATTTTCTGGATTGATGCTAGTGTTCTGGGAAATGATCATGATGATGAACATGCAACTATGTGATGATATTGTAAAGTGCTGAGTGTATGTGTTGGGAATGTTTGTGTTTCTTGTAATTTTTTTTAATTAATAAAAAATTTTTAAAAAATGTATTTGTGGAGTTGGAGCACACAACTTATGTTTACTGAATATTAGAAGGAAAACAATAGAAAATGACACCAGGAAGAAATTAACATCTACTGCAGAAAAGGCTAATATCTCCATTTAATTTTTTTATTAATTTTAAAAATCATAGACAGTAGTAATTTTTAGCTATTATTTCTTGAATGCTGCCTATATGCTAGGCACTGTGCTAAGTTCTGGCAGTGCAGTAGAAAATAAAACAAATATGCCTTGCCCCTGGAGAGGTATAAATTTAACAATAATTACACAGGTATGTATTTAATTATTAAGGTTAGTAAGAAAGAAGGGTATTAAAGAAACAATAATAAGGGAGGCCTACTTTAGATAAGTAGTCAGGGAAGGCCTCTCTGGTGAAGCGATATTAAAGCTGGGGCCTGAAGGTTAAGGAAGAGGCAGTCAGGCAAATAGTGGTGGAAAGATACTTAAAAGCAGAGGCCATGAAATATGTAAATATCTTGAAATTTGAAAAGGTTTGGCCTTTTCAAGGAACTTTAAAGATGGCCTGTATATTAATTGTTTTCTTTTGGCCCTCAGAACTGACTGCCCCTGGTCTGCTTATGTTACAGGAGCCTAACTCCTGCAGGTTGTGTTTTCCAAGCTTTCTACTTAGGTGGCTCTGCTGTGCTTGGCCAATTGGAAGGATTAGTAGGAGATTGGAAGATGGGTGAGATGATTAAGTTAATGCACCAATTATGATGTCATTGTCCATTTGTTTGGTGAAGCAAGAACTGACCTGATTGGTACCATGAGGGTGTTTCATGGTTATAGATCATTAGTTGAATGCATTGATGGCTGATCATCTATATAATCAGTAAAGGAGATTGTCTTTAGCAATGAGAGGAGTCTCCTCATCCAATCAGTTAAAGGCCTTTAAGGGAGAACTGATGATTTCAATACTCAAAAAGAAGAGTCTCTATCTCTATTTTAGTCAGCCAGATTCTCCTGGGGAATTCATCAAAACCTTCTTGGTAGTTCCCAAACTGTGGCTTGCCCTATGGAATTCAGACTTGTCAGTTCCCACAGTTCCTATAATAAATCTCATAATATTTGTACATATACATACCTAAATGTATATATATGCATATGTAAATGTATATATGCATATGTAAATGTATATGTGTATGTATATCATGTGTATATGTATGTGTGCATATATATATGCTCTGTTGGTTCTGTTTCCTTGGAGAACCCTGACTAATACAGTGAACAAAGGAGAGAAGCTGGGATTCTTCTCTACCTTTTGCTTCTGGTTTAGGAGTGGTGATGACTCCTCTGTTGTTTTAGCTTTTTTTGGTCTTAGAGAAACATGGTGATAACTTCCCCTCCTTTATTTTGGGGCTGGGATAATGGGCTGGAGACACAAACCTTACAGTGTAACGATTTGTCCTTCAATCACTGGGGTGTGGTTGTAGTTACAATTGACCTAGTTTCTTCCTTTTGGGACGTCATAAATTTATAAGAAACAGATTGTAACAAATGTAGCATTCACATATAAAAGCCCCAAGTTTTGGTCAGGGCAGCCAAGGTTTTTAACAGTGACTCACATGATCAAAAATCTACATGGAAGCAGCTGCCTGAATTTATTTTTTATTTTTTATTTTTTAGAGGTCTTACTCTGAATTTATTTTTTATTTTTTATGAAGAAATCTACCCTTCACATAGAAAATTGCATGTGACCTATACTGAGTTGAGTGTATTCAGAAGTTACATTATTTATATATTTATAGTAGTTGCCATTAATTGGGCATTAATTCTGTTCTGGTTTCTGTACTAAATATTTTATGTATATTATCATTAAATTCTCGTGGTAGATCAAAATGGCCTTCAAGGTTCTTAGTAGTATTGTTTCCATTCTACAGAAGTAAAACTGAGGTTTGGGAATATTATGAAACTTACTTAAGGTCAAACAGATAATAAATTGATAGAAATTCACATTTCTCTATGAGGAGAGGGAGGGATAGGGAGTTAATGCCTACTGGGTGGAGTTTCTGTCTAGAGCATGAAAAGTTTTGGTAGTGGATGGTGGTGATGGTAGCACAACATTGTAAATGTACTTAATTCCACTGAACTATATGTTTAAAATGGCTAAAATGGCAAATTTTATGTTTTAGATTGTTGTCACAATAAAAATTTTTTTTAATTCACATCTATCTGACTTTAAAATCCACAATACTGTACTACACTATAATATCTCCTTTTTGTCAGTGGTCTCATAATGGCTCAATTTCATGGTGGAATCAAGCATTGCAAAGCAAAGCTTTGGATTATATTCAGCTTTAATTATCATCAGTAATTGAGCCAGGACTGTTAATATGTGGCTGGTGGCAATGTGGTAGCAGCAGATCTAACAACTTCATTTTGGTTTAGGTATTTATTGGGAAAGCTAATAGATCTTGAAAAACTTTTGTTGTTGCTGTTTAAATAAAACTATCAGATGTTGTGGCAGCCCCAGCTGTTGGATGTCGAGTATACATCCTCTCTAAGTTATATGATCAATTCATTCTTTAGCAAGAAGGCACATATGATGGATGTTCGGTGCCAGCTCCAGCTAACTGACAGTGATTCCCTGGAGCACTGTGCAAAACAAACAACTTCTGGCTGGAATATGAATCAGCAGAAAAGTGTACTGTGACATCTGCCATGACTTTGGGGGTACAGATGGATGCACGAGGAGCCTCACACTTGCCATCCTGACTTAACAACCCATTGCTAGTACTGCAAAATGCCTTACTGATTTGAATTTCCTTCTTCTAGGTTTTCCAGGCCAGTTCCTCTTCTCCCCAGAAGTTGGTGGCAAAAGAAAGCCTAGTTTTAGTCTTCTTTTTTCCAGACCACTACCTCAAACCCTTAAAAAGCAAGCCATTAGAATGCATGACTCTAGATGTATAGTTAGGAGGAAAAACATTGTTTTCTTTCTATCCTTTTCATTCTTTTCGTTCTTGAAATATAAAGCTAGGAAAAAGAAAAGTGAGGAGATCATTAATATCTGCTGACTGAGCCCACAGAATAAATGGCCTGACACCACACACATAGGCCTGGAGCATTTATTCAGAGAAACTTACAGAGGCAGGAGTAGGAGCAAGTGTACAGTTTCTCTTTTGCCTGTTGCTCTCTGGGACAGTGAAAAGTGAACTAGCAGGACTGCACTCCAAACTCAGTGGGCAGAAACACCGCACGCTTAGGGAAAGCACCAGCATCTGCTCTGCCTTGTCAGACTTCCCCCATTCTGCCATCTCAACTGTCATGGTTGGGATAGTCCCAGATCCTCTCCAATGTAATCAGGGGCTCAGGTACAAGCCTGCAGTTTCAGGTGTCTGATGTGTGGAACCTTGGCTTCCAGCCATTTCTCCACCTCAGGATTCTCTGAGGGTGCTTGCCAAATGGTCCCGCCCTGCAGAAAGCCAGCTCCTCAGAAGAAATTAACCTTCACTTCTACTGCAGCATAAACCTGAAGTCCTCTGAGGACCAACTAGAACATCTTGTCAAAATGTGTTTGACTGGGAAATTGACTCAAACACCTTAATTTCCTTGCTCAGAGTCATTCTGTCCAATGCTTCTCCTGTTTTGATTATTCATAGTTTACATAAAAACTATTCTTCCGATCACCTGAGCTTCCGGTTCTACTAAGTTCTTTTCCTCCTAGGACCTTGTCCTCCACTCTCCCTCAGCCACTCATTCCTATGAGGAGAGGGAGGGAATCTTGTGATTCCCTCTACATCTTGTGATTTATTACCAATAATTCCACCCCTTTGTGATCTCAATTTCACTCTCAAATGTCTTGTTTGTCCAGTTCACTCCCTCTAAAGTTCAACTTCAACAATCTTTTGACCTCATCAGGATTTCCAGTCCATTGATCCTGGTACCTCCAGTCCTTCATCCTATTTACTTCCCTCCTTTCCAGCTTAAAATCCATGAAAGCTGCTATTTTCATGCCTGTGCAAGTACCTCAATTCCTTTGTCCCTCTCTCACATTGTCATATTAATTTGGCCAAACACAACCCTGGTTTAATCTAACTGTGTGCCTAACTTGTGCAGCTTTCAGCTGAAGTGGGACTAAACTGGTTAGTCCCACTTTAAATTCATGACTACAAATATCGATAAGCCTTAATACTATATTTCCCATTCCATATTCCAAACAACTATTTCCCGTTTACTCCTCTCTCCTGAAAATCTCAATACACCTTCTTCCCCATCCTCATCCACCGACGATAACTTTCCTTCCTACTTCTTTGAGAAAATGGAAACACTCAGTAGAGTACTTCCAAAGGCTCCCACTGCACATTTACCCTCTAGTGGCATCTGTACCCATATATATTGCCTCCCTGCCTCTTACTGATGATGATCTATATGGATGGCCTACACCTATGTAAGGCCAACACCTCCATATATGTATTGATCCCAATCCCTCTCACATATGCAAAAACATCACTCCAGCAAATTTTTCCTGTTCCCCCTACAGCATTGTTTCCTCTTTTCTGCATCATTTCTACTAGCCAGTAGCTATTATATCTTTTCTCCCATTAAAAAAACAAACAAACTCTTGATCCCAATCCCTCCTCCACTTACAATCCCATTTATCTGTTACCTTTCACAGTTGTTAGGGAGTGGATATTCTGGAGCTCAGCTGAATTCTCCAGGAACCTAAGTTAGGTTAGATGGAGCTTGAAATCTCCTGGCCCTGTGCATGTGCTGTCAATTGTTTAGTTTATCATTCTCTAGTAGAGAGTTCTCAGCTAAAATACAGTTGAGACATGTTTATACTAAAAAAAAATTTGTTGTACATCTGCGATTCAAATTCAATTGGGCATCATGTATTTTTATTTCCTAAATCTGGCAACCCTACCAGTAGTTGTTCTTTCCCCATCCTTATGGAATCTTACCCTACATATGCATAGCTTAGTGTTCAGCCAAGGATTCAGGAGGATCTTTATGTAGATTTTTGGAGCTCTTTCTCTAGGTAGCTTTTCTTCTATAGTACTCAGTCCCACAATTTATGCCTTAGCCTTCCCAAATTCCAATCTTTGTCTCTTTAACTCAACAAGAAGACTGTGCTCTATCTTGGTATACCCACCCTTTGCTATGGTCCAGAAAACATGCCCAGGCAGAGAGATGGAGCAATTTGTTCTCTTTCTCCCAAAGATCACAGTTCTGTGCTGCCTATTGTCCAATGTCTGAAAAATTTGTTTCTTTCAGGAATGCAATTCTGTACCAGTGACTCTGATATGGAGAGAAGCAGAAGTCCGTCTTTGTCTTTTGAATTTTCTTATGGTATTTTTCTTTTTTCACTTGTCTAGAAGTTTTAAATTATTATAAAAGTTTAATTTATCAATCTTCTTGGTTTCCTTTAATGCTATGAAAGACTTTTCCCAATAAATTATATATATATATATATTGTTGTTTTATATTTTTATTGAGAAGTCTTCACATGCATACATTCCATGCATGATGTACAATCAATGGCTTACAATATCATTACATAGTTGTGTATTCATCACCATGATCATTTTTTCTTGACATTTGCATTACTCCAGAAAAAGAAATAAAAAGAAAGAAGAAAAAACTCAAACATATCATACCCCTTACCCCTCCCTCTCATGGACGACTAGCATTTCCATCTACCCAATTTATTTTATCCTTTGCCCCCTCATTATTTATTTATTTTTATCCTTTTCTTTCTTTCTTTCTTTCTTTTTTTTTTGTATTCATCTGTCCATCCTGGATAAAAGGAGCATCCGACACAAGGTTTTCATAATCACTGTCACATTGTAAATGCTATATCTTTATATAATCATCTTTAAGAATCAAGGCTACTGGAACACAGCTCAACGATTTCAGGTACTTTCCTCCAGCCACTCCAATACACCATAAACTAAAAAGGGCTATCTATATAATGCATAAGAATAACCTCCAGGATAACTTCTCAATTCTGTTTGAAATCTCTCAGCCACTGAAATTTTATTTTGTCTCATTTCTCTTTTCCCCCTTTCTCAATCCCTTGATGCTGGGTCCCAGTTCATCCTGGCATTTCTGTCCCACATTGCCAAAGAGATTTACACTCCTGTGAGTCATGTCTCACATAGGAGGGAGGGCAGTGAGTTTACCTGTGGAGTTGGCTTAGAGAGTAAGGCCACATCTGAGCAACAAAAGAGATTCTCTGGGGGTGACTCTTAGGCATAATTATAAGTAGGCTTAGTTTATCCTTTTTAGCAGGAATAAGTTTCACAGGAGCGAACTCTAAGATCGAAGGCTCAGCCTATTGATTTGGTTGTCCCTACTGCTTGTGAGAGTATCAGAAATTCTCCAAATAGGGAAATTGAATGTTTCCTCCTTTCTCCCCAGTGCCCCAAGGGGACTTTGCAAATACTTCTTTATTCACTGCCCACATCACTCTGGAATGTATCAGAGCATCTCACTATATTGGACAAACCAACAAAATCTCACACCCTATTTAAGATTCCATGTACTTATGGTGTTCAACTAAACTGACCATACAAGTTAAACCAGGAAATACACTACCCAAAATATAAATTTTGCACCATATAAACATCTCTCTCTTTAGTCTTACACAGAAGTTGAAGTTTTAATATATGGACGATATCATCCTTTACCCTGTGTTCTGATATACTTTAGTCCTATCCAGATCAGCTTCATTCATATCTCTACTTGAAGTCTGATCACTTTTTCAACTTTTAAAAAGTTCCTATATGGGGTGATGCTGACTTTCATAGTTTCAGAGCTCTAACTCTGAGTCTCGGGTGTTAGATATATACCCAAAGTCTTTCCCAATAAATTATAATTTAAAAATCATCCATGTTTTTTAAATTGATTTACTTTTTTACATTTAGGACTCTGGTTCCTCTGTATATTTTTGATATAAGAAATGAGATAGTGTATAGTTTTGTTTTGTTTTGTTGCAGATATTTAATGTGGCAGATTAAAGATAGCCACAGATTTGTGGGCTGTTTTCCCAATGAGCAGTGGGGTCTATTTCCCCTCCTCTTGAATCTTGTCTGACTTAGTGATTGCTTTGGCCTGTTAAGTACAGCAGAAGTGATACTTGCTAGTTGTGGGTTTAGCCCCCTCATCTCTCTTATTTTTCAGAATATTTCTGCCAATTTGTGCATGTCTATTTATTTTCGGATAAGGAGGCTTGGTTCAATTTTTACATATGACAAAAAGTTTATTATTAGTGTTTTGATTGGGTTAAATCTTATTTCTATCTAAATTTAGAGAAAAAATAAGTGGAAATTTAGAGGAAATTTTCATTTATCTTCTATCATGAACCCTATTGGTTCACAGTCCTGTATACCTTCTTGGCAAATTTTTTCACCAATATTTTATCATTTTTGCTATTGAAATAGAAATTAATATTCCATTATATTTCTGATTTATTATTTTCCTACAATACTTGAATTTAGGAAATAAATTGATTTGAAATGAATGAATAACAGAGTTTTTGCTTCTCATAATTATTCATTTGAAATAAGTAGGTTTTCAGTTTTGGCAATCATATTAATCATAATTCTGCCTTTCTTTCCAAAAAATCAATCTTTCTTACTTCTATATTGTAAATTCCATAAAGGCATAGAGTTTTGTCTCTTTATGCACTATTATACCTCTAGTGCTCATTGCCTGAAATGGTTGACATTTGATATACATTTGTTAATTAAATTAATATAGGGTAATATCGGACAGCCTGGGCTCTGAAGTCAGATCTCCTAGGTTTGAATGTGGCTGCACAACTTACTGGATGTATTATCACATCACTGAGTTAAATTTCCTTAGCCTCAGTTTCCTTTTTCATCAGTAATTTGGTATTATAATTCTATCTCATAAAGTTGTGAAGATTAAATGAGATAAATACTCCAGAAAAAGAACATAATTGAATACTTGACACATAGTAGGGTCTTATCTTTACTGTTATTTTCCTTGTCTAATATCTTTGGCTCCTAGTTATAGAACACAGTAAAATAATAGTAGTGGTAGTAAATTGCCTGTGCTTATAATAGGAATGCTAATAAAATTTCACCATTAAGCTTAATGCCAGCTGTTGGTTTAAGATGGATAGTTTTTTAATATGTTAAGGAAGATTATACATGTACATATATATATATGTGTGTGTACATATATATATATATATGCCTGTATATATATGTATGTAATACATATATATGTATTTAGATATGAAATCAGATTACTAAATTTGATTTAGAGTATGTATAAGATTTGGTTAAATACCTTTCACAATCTATTGAGATAATCATATAATTTCTCCTTTAACACTTTAAAAACTATATCAATATAATTTTTAATATTGAGCTATTATAATACTTTGGCATTAGGATACAAATGGCATTTTCAAAACCAAGGTTTTTTAAAAATATGCTTATCACAAAAAATTTCCCTACACTTCCTTTAAAAATAATAAGTTCTCACAATATATGATCCTTAAACTGGCTTAATTTTCAATATCTGGAAAATTTCAGTGCTCTGAAGCTAATTCATAGTTCAAACATGTGAAGAATATAAAGCTATCCCAAAATTTATCTGAAAGAGGAGACTTCTAGAAAGAGAGCCTTGCCTTTTCTGCATCTCAACAACAAGTTTACTCTTTGTCCCAGGTGTGTCATAAATCCTTCTCCTGTTGCACAGCCCTTTCCTTTCTGGCAGTTTTGCCTACTGTTTCATTTTATCCACTTTCCAACACAAACTGCCAGTGCGAGCCTACCTATCTCATGAAAGCATTAATTTTGTTAAAGGGATTGTTTGCATTTACTGTGTACATGGGATACTAAAATTTCCTCCTGTTTATTTGGGTTCTGGCTGTTGTGGCCTCTAAAAGAAGCAATTCAAAGAACCATGTTTTTACCAACCCCCAATCTTCAGTTTGATAAAAGATTTCTTCCAAATTTGTTATTCCAGTTTTAGTAAACCACCTTTGTTAGAAAGAATAAATTACATGAAATTTCCAATTCTCTATCTCAGGTTTGAAATGTGCCCTTTCAATTCATTTCTAGTTTAACCTCCATAAATTGGCCTTTTAATAGTTTTGACTACAGTAAAAATTTTTCTTTAAGCTACGAATATAAATATGCCCTGTTGTCCTTGAATTTAGGATTTCAAAGATCACTCTTTCTAGCTACAGCTTCTTTGTATTTATGAGTTTTGTTCACTTGGATGCAATGGATACTTGATCTCTTTTAGTGTAGACTTTCTCTTTTCTTTCCCGAATAACTAAAGCCAAAGTTGCAAACCCTTTAGGTGGTAACTGTGAAAACCAGTAGATTATTTCACCAGACCCCCACATCCTGTGACGATTACTACCTAAGTGCCAGGGACCTTGTCTGAGGCTGACTGTTTTTCACTCACTAGAATCTCTAGCCAATCTAAAGCTACACTCCAAGAAGTGGCAATAAAATAAATGAATAAAAATAAAAGCTGGATGGGTTATTGGCTTGTATATATCTTCTTTGGAAGTGTTCTCCAGTGCGACATTTCTGGGCCAATAATTTTCAAACATTTATTTGTTAAGGTAGTGTAAGCCTCTCTTCAAATATAATCTTTGGTAACCTGAAAGGTACACTAGAGAAAAGGGTTGTTGTTCTAGTTGTTCGGAAATGGGGCCTGGAGCCCTCTCTGTTCAGTGTCCCTCATCCCCTATTCCCTTGCTTGGAATGGCACCCTAAGGTCTCAGTGGAAGCCCTAGTATGAAGGTCTCATGGGATAAACTCATAAATGGTGAACCTCAGATTAAGTGATTCTGTTAATGTATTTTGTTTGGCCAGCACAGTGTTGTCATTCACTGTACTTTTTTTTTTCCAACAGTTTTATTTTCAAAATAATCCCAGTGAACTCTTCCAGCTGTTTAACTTGCTATTTACTTTCATACTTCTAAATATTATATTTTTACTGCCATTTTGGGTTTGTTGTTATTGGATGTTATCTACTAAGTTCTCACCATGGAAGACTGAATTCTCTTTTCTCCCTCAAATCTCCTCCACCTATCTTCATAATATAATTATAGTTTTTTATTAAATCAATAATTGGTGTTTTCCTTCTTATAACAATGTAAATATTGTTTGCTTCTGAATTCAGAAAGTATATTAGTTTTTGGTGCAACCTTTTAGTCTTTCTGAACATTAATAAATGCTTTGCAAATTTATTTGCTTAGGTTTTTTTGTACCTTAATTTTGTTCACACGTTCAAATATCTGTTATATACTTGAATGTATAATTTTCCAAATGCTCAAACATGTCAGAAAATATCGATTCCATTCTCCACCCACCCCCATGTTCTCTCTCCTTCTGCCTCAGTCTAGTCTACTGCATGTTCTTCAGGTCTGCTGCACAGGTAATATCATGTGGTATATGCTCTTGGGTTTGTGATTCTTGTGCTACTGGATGCCAACTTTTAAAAAATTTCTTAGCTTTCTCCCTCATTTTGCTGGAGAACATGCTGAAAAATGATGCATCGAAGATAAATTCTGAATCTTCACTGTCCGAAAATATTTTATTATACTCTTACACCAGATTGAAGGTAGAATTCTAGCTTGGAAATGATTTTCAATCAGAAATTTTAAGATGTTCTTCTGCCATATTCTAGCTTTACGTCTTCATAAGGATACATACTGCTATATGTCCTTATTCATTCCTTCCACTGGGCATAAGTTGGCCCTTTCAACCTGGAAACTTGAGTTCCTGCAGTCCTGGGCAATGTTCCTGTATTATATGTTTGAGTAAGGCATGTTTAAAGAATTAATTGAAAGCCATAGAAGAACACTTACTAAGGACAAGTTAAGAGGGCTTTCATATAGTCAGTAGATAACACTTATGACTATGAATAGGTAGACTCAGCAAATGAAAATATTCATAAATTTCATGAAGTGGCTCAAACAGTAAATGTTTTGACTATTGAATTTTTGTAATGAGCCCATCCGTGGAATTATATACATTTTAGGGGGTCAATCAGCAATCTCCTGGTCTAATTTTTGCATATGAAGAACTCCAACTAAAGTAATACTTCTCACCTCTCTTCTCACTCCTTGCTTATTCCTTCCCTTAGGAAGAAAATTGGCTTGTGGGATTGGTGACTTTTATGAGAAGAAATGAAGTGCACTCAGCTCAGCACATTCTCCCGTCTTTCTTTATTTGAATCCAGCCTGTCTATGAAAGACATACATTCCAATCTTTTCTCTGCCATATATTTAGGGGCTTGTCCCTGTGAGGGAGGTCTACAGTTGTCTATCCTGTTTGTGACTGGATGAGTACATTGTGTAATTAAGGGAAAAGTATTAGCAGTATATTGTAACCACACACACTAACTGCGTTTTCCAATATCTGTTTAATAATAAAGGTGATGTTTAATTGATGTTTAATATTCATTGAAGTAACATTTTGTCTACCTCTCAGTTGGTTCTGAAATCATGATAGGAAAAATATAATTCCTTAAAATCCTGGCATGGATGTTACTACTCATAGCATGTGTTTATGTATACATTTGTGGATCAGGAATATTCACGCAAAACCATGGGTGGTTTAAGGGATTCAAAAGCAATTCTGATACTGCTTGGTTTCATTTTCTCACCAACTTTGAAACCCAATTCCTATGTCTTCTGCAAAAGTACCTGTGTTAGTTAGATTCAGTTGTCAACTTGGCCAGGTGAGCATACCTAGTCTTGTTGCTGCAGACATAAGCCAATGGTACGTGAACCTCATTTGTTAATTACATCTGCAGTCGGCTAGGAGGCGTGTCTGCTGCAATGAGTGACGTTTGACTTAATTGGCTGGTGCTTAAATGAGAGAACGCAACGTTGCACAGCTAAGCAGCTCGGCATTCCTCATCTCAGCACTTGCAGCTCAGCCCAGGTCTTTGGAGATGCAGAAAGAAGTCACCCCGGGGAAAGTTGTTAGAACCCAAGGGCCTGGAGAGAAGACCAGCAGAGACCATCCTGTGCCTTCCACGTAAGAAAGAGCCTCAGTGGAAAGTTAGCTGCCTTTCCTCTGAAGAACAAACCAAATAAATCCCCTTTTATTAAAAGCCAATCCGTCTCTGGTGTGTTGCATTCCGGCAGCTAGCAAACTAGAACAGTACCATATATTTTTTTTTCCAGAAGCAACTGAGAATAGTGATCATCACACTTACTAGTATGTGCTTGTAGCCTTGTTAAGTGGGTCTTGTCAAAGCTAGCAGTGACCTTTTTTCATTAATAACATAGGGAACATTTGAAGCAATTCTCACTGTGATGAATTTCAGTAGTATTCAGTTTAATGAAGACATTTGCCTCAATGCATATGTATGGCAGTAACATATTTCTAAAATAAGAGCTGAGTCCCTGCCACTAGACTACTATTAATCCAAATAGAACTCAATTCTACTAGCCTTGTTAAATCTTGTATTTGTTAAAAGGGTTTATGACCCCATTATCTTTTCAGTTTGACAAACTTTCCCCATTAATAATATCTAGGTAGTCTCAGCCCTAGCAGATACATTTCTTAACCAGATCATAAAATGGGAAAATACCATCATATATTTTCTTATACCTAAAAGATGCTTTACATTCATTCATTTAATTAATTAGTCATTTAATTAATTCAACAGATATTTTTGTGAGTATTATGTACCAAGCACTATACTAGATAGTAGAAAATTTCAAAAGGTCATTATGATGTAGATTGGCATAGAAACTAATTATAGTAATATAGTACAATATAAGCTATATAAGGATATGTGCAGATTGCTTTGGGAACTCAGAGGAGAAGGTGATTTTCTTGATCAGAGGAGACTGGAAAAGTTCCTAAAGAAAGGGAATGTTGTATTCCCATCAGTTTAGCCATCTTACAATTAATTTTACATATCAATTAGATTTTTTAAACTTTTTATTGTAAAAACATATATATAACTTAAATTTTCCCATTTTACCTAAGTGTAAAATTCTGTGATATTAATCGCATTCAAAGTATTTTTCTACCATCACCAACATCTATTACCCCAACATCTTCATTACTTCAAGCAGAAACTCTACACCCATTAAGCAATAATTCCCTCTTCTACTCCCACCACTGCCTTCCACTCACTCCACTACTCGCCACACCCAGTCAATTAGATTTTTAGAAAAGGGGAACTATATGAATAGATATTGTGGTAGATTGAATTATGTACTCCAATTTAGAAATGTTCTTAATCTGTATTCTTGTGGGTGTATAAATAGGACCTCTGGAAAATGTTATTTTTGGTAAAAATATGGCCAAATGAAGCAGGGTGGGTCTTAATCCAGTTTACTGGAGTCCTTATAAACAGAAGAAACCAGAAAACAGGATCAGAGATGGTCACAGGGGAAGCAGAAGTCAGTGGAAATCAGAAGACAAAGGATAGGACATTGCTATGTAACATGAGGCAGATCTACAAGCCAAGGAGTCCCAAGGATTGCTTGCAGCTGGCATCAGAAGGTAAAAGATTTTGAGGAGAAAGTGTTGCCTGCTGATGCCTCTATTTTGGACTTCTTCTAGCCTCAAAACTGTGAGCTAATAAATTCTCATTGTTAAAGCCAACACATTGTGTGATATTTGTCCTAGCAGCCTGGCAGACTAAGACAGATATGCTAGTGAATATTTGTATGAGACTTTGATCATGTAAAAGTTATTTACATTAAATATCATGATACATGTAATGGATAAATGGAGTTTCAAAAAAAAAACAGAGGAGAACAGGCCTAAGACTGCATGCTATATTCCATGTAGTATGATGCTTGGTGTCCACAAATGTGACTTGGAAAAGACCACAGAAAAAGGTGGAAAGTCGTTAATTTTTGGTAATGAGTGAAATCTGATCTGGAAACAATTTCTTCCAGAATTCTGAGTATAATCTACATATATGAATAGCAGAATTAATTTATGAACATTTTTATTGCAAATGGTGTTCTACTCATTAATTAATTTCTTAATTAACACCATTTATTGAACACTATGTATGAAAAAATATAATAGATACACACAGTGGTATAAAAATAAAATTCCCATAACCATAAGGCTGGCAAACTAAATGAATGACTCAGGCTAGGTATAACATAATACAATAGAAAGTGGTAGAGTCTGTGGTGAAAGGCAGAGTGGATGCTTTATCCAAAGAAATTAAAATTTAAACTTAAAAGAAAACAAAACTGTGTAGGCCAAATAAAATACATTTGTAAGCCCCCCTCCCTCCCCCAGTCAGTATGAAACTGTTGGATTCAGAGGATACACGTAATATGACTCAACTCCTATCCATAAAGACAAGTCTAGTAAAGGGGACAGATCTGTAAATAATGACGGTGCCATATGAATTTGCTCTGCTAGAGGGTAGCTTAACAATGCTGTGAGAGCATAGTTTACCAAGACAGTGAAGATGAACATAGATCCTGAAATGGATATTATGCAGTCATTCAATCAAGAACTCTATTTGTCATCATGTAAATGGTTTGTATTTCTCAACAAATATTTATTGAGTCTAATTTGAATTAGGTACTGTGTTAGGTTCTGGAGATTCCACAGTAAACAAGATAGACATGAGGTCTGGCCTCATAAATCTGAATTAAGGAGATAGACTAGACAAAGACAAGTACATAGATATGTAAGTAAAATGATTTAAAAATATGTGATGCCCTGTGCAGGAAACACCAAGAATAACTTTAGATAGGATGGTCAGGAAGGAGCTTTTTGAGGAAATAACATTTAATATGAACTTCAGAACAAGGCAGGGCTAGTGAAGCAAGAATATGGCAGGAAGTGGGAACAGCATGTAGAAAGGCCTAGAATCGGAAATTAGTTTATCATAAGTGACTAACTGAGAAAAGATAGGTGAGGCAGGAGTAAGGCGAGAAAGAGGGGAGTACAGATAAAAATTGAGACTGGAGAGTTAGATAAGGGCTAGAGCATATAGTTTCACCTTTGCCACAATAAGGAATGTGAATTATATTCTATATGCCATGGGAAGCCATTGAAGAATTTTAGGCACCATATGGCATTATTTGATTTACCTTCTAGTAGATTGCTTTTGCTGCTGTGGTCACTAGTATGGAGCAGGCAGTTGGAGTGATGGGACCATTTGGGAGGCAACTGCAGCATAGAGATGAAAGAAGTCATCTGCCTAAAGTAGAGAGGTGATAGTGGAAGTAGGCAGAAATGGAGAAATTTGATATATATTTAGTAAGTAGAATTGATCAGATTTACTGAAAGATTGAATGTGGCAGGTGAGGAAAAAGTAAAAGTTAGAATCAAATCTCGTCTTCTCGCTCAAGCAGACAAGTCAATGGTGGTACTTTTTATGGAGAGGCAATAAACAGGAATAGGTGGGAGCAGGTATGATTTCCATTTGGAGATTTCACTTGAGATACGCAAGCAGGGGGGTAGAAAAGGCAGTTTGGATATACAAATCTGTAGTTCTAAAGGAAGATCTGGACTGGAGATAAAACTTTGGGTTCTATCAGTATGGAAATGGTACTTAAAGCTGATGGAATAAGCGAGGTTACCTAGACAGAGTGTAGAAAGAGAAGAGAACCCAAGACCAACCCTGGAGGAACCCCTACATTTAGAAGTTAAGTAGAGGTGGAGGGGCCAGCAAAGGAGATTGAGAAGAAGCAGTCATAAGTTAGGAGGAAAGCCAGAAGTATGAAATGGCATGGAGGTCAAGAAAATAGTGTTTCAAGGCAGGAGAGGTCAACTATGAACAAATGCTGCTGAGAGATTCACATAAACCCAAGTTTATTTAAATGCCAAATACAAAATATTTATAAACAGTTCAAAATAATCTACAAATCTTACTAAAGTGGTTAAATTCACTAAAAGCTGAAATGTCCAATAAAAGCTCATGCAGCAAGTTCTGACCAGTCACAATGGGAAACAACAGCTTTCTGGTGCAAATGCTTAGATCTTCCTGCTCACACTTGCTCTAACACTTCTTGTCCAGACACAAAGGACTGGTTTTGGAAGTCTTCCCAAACAAAATCATTCTTGGCTGACATTCTCCATTAGGAAGAGTTTTCATTTTCCCCAGCTTTTCCAGGGTCTGTTTATTTTGGAATCAAATAGGGACTGACCAAAAATCATTAGTCAATCAACATACAATTTTTTTTGTCCATAACCTATATTAAACTCAGTATGTTTAAGTTCATGAAGTCGAGCAGAATAAAGGTGCATTTAGCCAGATGTATTTTTCTCTAAGAGAACATACATTTACCTTTGTGACTTTTATAAATCAAATAGTATCTTAGAAAGTTCTCAAAGCACTTGAGAATCTAATTAATAAAAAAGTTTTTTTCCATAATTGAAAGTTCAATTGGAATTAAGTCAATTGAATTTTGTTAATAAAAGTAATACACTGCTGTGCCGGAGGCTCGGGTTCGATTCCCGGTGCCGGCCCATCCTAAATAAATACGTTAATAAAGGAATACACTCTTTTATGAAATATTCCAGACAGTACAGGCAATAAATGGAAAATAGAAGTCTCTTTCCTCTTTCACACTAGATTAACTCCCTAGTGGCAATCATCCTTAAACAGTTTATTAAGCATCTTTACAAAAAATTTTTAGTATACATTACAGTCAGATACACTTTTTGTTTACTTTTATGAAATTACACCATATACACTATTCTATAATTTGATTTTTTTTCACTTAATACTATAACATATCTTAGACAAATTTCCATACAGTTACATACAGAGCCACCTCCGTTCTTCCCCAAAGCTGCATGGGCATAAAATAATTTATTTGCTCACTCTCACATTGACAGAGACTTGAAGAGGCCAATAGCTCCTTACCCTGACTTCTGCCAGAGAGACAATGGACATGTGTCCTCAGTTAGTCAGTTAGATACACTAAACCAGGACTAGGTGTGGTTCCTTTCATTGACACTATTTATTGAATAACCCTCTTTCCTCTACCGTCAAATATTAAAGTTCCCTATGTATTTGGAATTACTCCAGACCACTTTTTTTGTTAGATTCTCTGTCTGCTTTTTCTTATACCATACATATATTTGTACATACATATCATTGAAATTAAGCCAATTAAATTTTTGTTAATAAAAATAATACACTGCTGTGCCTATATCTAATATCTAATGGAACTGGTTCCCTGCAGTTCTTCTTTTACATAATTTTCCTCATTATTCTTCCATTATTTTTTCCAGATAAACTTTAGAATCATTTTGTCAAGTTAAAAAACCAAAACATATACATGAAACAAATGCCTGTCAAAATTTTGAGCAGAAAATTGTCTCTGAATCTATACTATATCAAGAACTAACAACTTTATTCACTTCACCTATCTATGAAGTTATATCTTCCTATATGCTCATGCCTTCTTTAAAGTCCTTCAGCAGGGGACGCGAGTGTAGTTCAGTAGTAGAATTTTTACCTGCTATGTACAAGACCTGGGTTCGATTCCCGGTCCATGCACTTCCCAAAAAAACAAACAAGCAAAAGAAACAGAAATTCAAAAAATGATGCTGCAATAATGGGACACTCACATGGAAAAATAATGAAATGTGACTCCACCATACAGCATACAAAAAAAAAATCCTTTAGCAGACTTTTAACTGTTTCTGCCTTAAAATATATTTTAAGTTTTTTTTCCAATTTTTATTGCTATTTTACACAGATTATTTTTTCTCATTACATAATCTATCATTTGTGTATAGTGTAAAGCTACTAATTTTTCATTTTTCTAATCACTTCAATTGAATAAATCTTGGAATTTTCAATTATACAAATACAACATCACACATACTGAAATTTTCCCAACGCCTTTCTTTTCCAGTATTTGCACTTTCCTCCTATTCTTTTTTTGATCCAAGTGCCTTGGCTAGGGCTTCCAGAATAATGAACTTTAGCTGTGATTGTGTCATTACTCTTGCTTCAGCTTTGACAGGAATCTTTTAGAGATTGAAGTTGGCTTTAAAATATATTAAAAACTAATTTGGAAGCATTTATAGTATTCTTTATATTCTGGAATAATTAAAATGATGCAGACATTAAAATGGCATCAGTTCCATGAAGGTTACGAACAACCAGCTGTGAAACAGGATTGTTTTAGAGGTGGCACTGAAACATTTTGCCAATTTTTTCTGATGATATTGGTCTAGTACCTATCTTTTCTTAACAGAAACTGGGAACTTATCCATTTTATCCAAATTTTGTACTATACAATGCATTCTTTTAAAATTCTCTGAATTGCCTTAGTGCATCTAGTTATTTCCTCATTATCCCTTCATGTTTTACGTATTCTTGAATTCTACACCTCCTTAGTAAAGAAAAATAGGTTTCCTACAGTATACACACAGGTACGTGTGTGTGTGTAGCAAAATATCTTCCATTTATTAATCAATTAAAGTTTTTAAATTATTTTCTTATTCCTGGAGAATACTTAATTCATTCTTTTTTGATTGATAATATAAAGGGTTAAGACATTAAATTGCCTGTTAGTATAGATTTGGCTGTATCACTGTAAGAATTTCCACGATACTATTTGTAGAAGTCTTGTGACTTACTCCTTTAGTTTCTTCTTTTTTCAAATAAAAATAGCTACCTCTGACCTGATTTAATAAATAATATGGAAAAAATCCATGCAAAAAAATTTAAACATCAAATAACCTGAACTCCCAACATTCTAAAAATATAATCACTGTTATAATCTATTGGTGATACTCTTTTTTGCATATATTTATGTGTTTACAATCAAATGTAAGTTTCTACAAATAAGACCATATTATACAGCTTTTATAATGAACGTAATATTTAGTGTATTTTTTTGTCTTGTCTTATCTCCCCTCTTACTATGCTCTACTTTTCAAATCCTTAGGTAATAAATATTAACAGATAAAGGCCACAATATCCAGTCTACGCTCTGAGGTGCTTAGCGTGCCATGGGATATTTCAAAATTTTGATGGTAACACAAAAATGCGTGGCATCTGATAGATACCACACAAGCTTCTACCTCAAGAGAGTTCATGATTTCAACATTATATTACATTGCATTTATTTCAATGACATTCTCAACTATTTTGCCCCTACTTGTCTGGTACTATTTAATAAATGGAACAGTCATGTATTTCTTTTGGAATGGGCACCATAAAAAAATTACTATGAAACAAAGGAAGATTGGTGGAGAACCCCAGAGCATTTGTGGGGTTAGGGCGCAGGGAGAAAGAGCACAAAGGGGTCTGCAAGACTTCACACCAGAAAGATTGGGGGGTGGGGCTGGTATTAAAAAGTTAATTAAATATCTATGTTCTAGTTAACAACTAAAAACACAGCTGGACTAGGTGGGATGCGAAAATGGGCTGTGGGGCAGCCCTTGGTGAGAGAAGAAAAATTGTTAAAAAAATATTTGAGAATTAAAATAAGAGATTTTTAAAAAATTAAGTGAACAGTAAACAAATGGCCATTCTCCCTGTTTTCTTCATTTTAAAATGGAAAGTAAAGCTAGCCAAAAATTGTTCCAGGCTTCTCAGAGAGGCGCTTTGTATTAAAAAAATGAAAAAATGCCAAAAGAGGATTTCAAAAGTATGGTATATTATAACTGCCTACAGTGAACAAATTAATGTTTTTTTTTGCATGTGCAGGCTCCAGGAATTGAACCCAGGTCTCCCGTATGTCAGACGAGAATTCTACACTGAGCTACCCTTGCACCACCCCAAATTAATGTTTTTAACATTTATAAAAAGGGACAATGTAATTGTGCTATTCACGAGAAGATTTTATTTTTTAAAAAAGTAATAACCATGGCCTAGTCCTTTCAGTATAAAGTATATGATAAGTATCCTGTTCTTTCAGCCTGACAAAATAGGCTTTGTATTGAATATGCAGCCTTAATCAGAAGCGGAGGCCTTGTCCAAGGCAAGCTTGGGTCAAAGAGGAACTCCCATCCAACCGGTCCCCTAGGTAATGTGCAGAGCCAGGTGAGCCTGCTCCTCACTGTTATTCCTGTGGGAACTTGTTCTAACTGTGCTTCCCTAATCAGGCAGTTCAGCTGCCTGAGGGTGGCCTTGTGCAGGAGTGAATAAAATGGCCTTTAAAGGGCTTGGCCTACCACGTCAAACCTGTTTTCGTATTAGCTCTGTGACAGGTGATTGGAAGGTAGGAATAGGGGGTGTGCTAGTTTGCCAGGGCTGCTATGACAAATACCACACAGTGGGTTGACATAAACAACAGGGATTGATTGTCTTATGGTTTTGGAGGCTAGAAGTCCAGCATCGAGGTACTGGCAGGGCCTGCTTTCTCTGAGTCTGTAGTGCCCTGGCAATCCTCCCTCACGTTGCAATCTGTCTCTTTTCGTGTGTGCTCCTCTAGTTCCTACTGACTTCTGGCTTCTTTTTCGTGTCCGTTTCCTTTGTTTGGAAGGACTTCAGCCATATTGGATCAAGGTCTGCCTTCATTCCATGTGGCCACATTTTGACTAATAATAACATCTTTCAAGTCCTATTTACAAATGGGTCCTCACCTACAGGAATATGGATTAAAACTTGAACATGTCATTTGTGGAGTACACCTTTCAATCCTGAATAGAAAGAAAGGAAAATATTTTTCTGCCAGCAGAAAATGAGGGCCTAGGTACCTACAATTTGACGGGCTGAGGCCTCTGATCATAGACAGATGGGTTGGCTGTGCAGGGCCTGGGCCTCAGAGACAGTATGTATTTGCGTGCAGTGTGTCTATAAGCTTATAGTGCCGCTGTGTATGTGTGTTCTCCTTGTTATGTCTTTGGCTTCTTGTCAGTCTTCCACAGGTCATCCCAATAGCTGGCCTTTTCACCTAGTCCAGCCTGCTTTCTAGTCTCCCCTTCTCACTCTCATCTTATTTCTGTCAGCGGTGTAGTTATTTGTTCTGGCAACTCTGAAAAACCTCTCATTTCTTTATCCTCCAACCTCAAATTTTTCTCAGGGGCAAATTATCTCTCCCACTGCAAGGGGCTCTATTGTCTCTCATTGCCTCTTGTCTCACTCTTAGCAAACCTGACTCCCAGAAGATCTGATAAACCTATTTACAAGATAGCACAAGATACTTCTCCCCTCCCAAAGTGTTTGCATCTTGAAAAACCACAACGTTTCTTGTCAAATGAAGTCATCTCCAGTTGTGCAATTTCGGGCATCAGTAAAAACAGAAACTCTCTTTTGAGGAGTTTGTAGGGAGAGATTCTGTGAGGATTTTGTATCTTAATTTACTAAACCCTCCTGATTTTCTTATATACAGATTATATTAATACCAACACAAAAGAAATTTTGGGGTTCAAAATGAGAAACTGTGCATACCTAGTTCAGTGCTGTAGGTGCCAAGCACTGCGCCGAGCAAAGGGAGGGATCACTTGATACAATGATAGAACAAGTTCTAGACTTTGAGGAACTCAGTCTAAACAGAAATCATTTGCATTTAGACAGTGTAGTTCACATTCCCCAGAAATGTTCTTGCATATTTTATCTCACTCAAACCTTTCATTTTTGTCAGGTATGTGTAATCTCTACCTCTATCTAACCCCACTCACCAACGATTTCACATTTTCTTGTCTCCAAGAGTCTTGGAGATTCCATGTGACTTGCCCAAGGTCATCACCCAGCTTAGGACAGATTTTTTTTTTTTTAGGTGAAAATGACTCAAAGGTAGGTATACTATAGCAAAGTGCATGCAAAACAAACAATCCTCACCAATTTACTGAGCTCAAGACTATGGAAGAAGAGTACTAATGAAACCAAGAGAAATGTTCTCAGTCTTTTAAAAATTTTCCTCAAATTTTGAGTTTAGATGTAGAAAATATGATCATGGTAAATGTAAAATGATAACTGAAAGTCATAAAAATTGCTTCTTAAAACTGAGCTTTTTTTTCATACTGTCGCTCTAGAGGAGCCATATGCCAGTGTCCATGTGTGTGCTTAAATGAGGTGGAGGTTAATGGAGGATCCTAAGCCTGAGTAGCTAGATGACAAAATAAGCTCTATATTGCAGTGTATGCTCCATAAAACTGAATACTTAATTAATTCAAAAGCATGCCTGTTATTTTAATTATGATTCCATCAATAAATTTTAGTACCTGTGAGAAGAGCTGATGGGGAATTGCATTTTTCCTTTCCTGGCACAATAATAAAGGAGGACAAGCTCTACAGTCACTCTCTACCCCTTCTCTCTTCTCCAGGCAGGACCAGAAGCCAAGATTCTAATTGAATTAGGTGACTTGTTCCAACATAGTTCGTATTTTTGTTGCTGTTGTGTAGGGGATCTACTCTTCTATTTATGGATTTATTGCTAATATCTACCATTGCATTTCCATGGTTCCTTTTGGCAACCCAAGATTTGCTCTCTCAAAGCTCTCGTTAGTGCTTTGTTCTTTCAAAGATGCAGTAATGACCAGGCTGGTGATAACAAAGCCAGAGAGGAGGTTTCTGGAGGAAAAGCAATTTTCTAGTAAGTGTGGAGTGGAGGCATCTGGGTCACTTAGGGTGGAAGTGGAGGAGTTCTAGGAGTTCATCCTTGAGTTCCACAGAGAGTGGAAAGTGGTGGCAGTGGGGTCTTCACTACAGAAGCCACATCTTCCTATCCACTGCACCACAACACATAAATGATATATATGCTGGTTTGAAAGTATTGTGCACCCTAGAAAAGCCATGTTTTAATCCTGATCCAATCTAGTTGGAGCAGCCTTTCTTTTAATCCCAATTTAGCACTGTAAATTGGAAACTCTTGATTAGATTATCTCCACAGAAATGTGACACACCCAATTGTGGATGAGACCTTTTGATTAGATGGAGATGTGGCTCCAAAAATTCCAGGTGGGTCTTGTTTAGTTTACTGGAATCCTTTAAAAAAGGAAACATTTTGGAGACAGTCAGAAATGACAGAAATGCCAGAACAGAAAGAGCGGACAGAAACTTCAGAGCAGAGCTGACAGAGCAGATCAACATTGCCCGGAGCTGACACAGATGCTGACACTTGGAGAACAGAAACACAGATGGTTGGAGATGCTTGGAGCCCAACAGATGTGGCCATGAGATGTCAAGCAAGCCAGAACTGGAGAGATCCAAGGGAAGCCAGGAAATGAAAGCCAGCCCCAGAGAGGTGAGGAATCCACACAGGAACAGAGGCTGAAAGCAAAGGAGCCCAGGACCAAGGGACCAGCAGACGCCAGCCACATGACTACCCAGCTGACAGAAGTTTTCCTGACCCATCAGACTTCCTTGAATTAGGGTATCTTTCCATGGATGCCTTAGTTCAGACATTTTTATATGCATTGAACAATAAATTTATTTAAATAATTCCCTTTTTAAAAAGCCATTCTGTTTCTAGTATATTGTATTTGTATTCTAGTATATTGTATTACAAACTAACACGGTACGATTGGAAGTTGTCCCTGGCTGCATGGCTTCAGGTTCTACTTCCCCTGCCTTCCATAAATTCTGTGAACTGGCTAATATCTTTTAATATGTTCCTTTTTTATTTAAACCAATCCTAGTCCCTTACCTAGCATCTATTGATTGCTATGAAAGAGTTAAAAGAGTTAAAAAGAATGTGATCAGCCATACGTACTGACATGGAAAGTCCAAAACACTGATAAGCAGTAAAAGCAAAATGTAGAATCAGATGTATGGTATGACTCCACAAAATAATATGGCATATTTCTTTATCTGCATATATGTGGTAAGGTGAATTATGTACCCTAGAAAAGCATGTTCTTAATTATAATCTATTCCTGCAGCTGTGAACCCAATGTAAATAGGACTTTTAGAAGATATTGTTTTTAGTTTAAGGCATAGCCCAACTGAATGAGTTTGGGTCATAGTCCTATTACTGACAGCTTTACAAAGAAAAAGGCTACAGGAAAAAACTAGAAGTCCATGGACCGCAGAAGAGGAAAGAGACACCACTATGTGTGTTTCAATGTGACAGAAAAGCCAAGGATTCAAGGATCACCAGCAGCCAGCTCCAAAACACCACGGTCTTTGGGGAGAAAGCAACATCTTGATGACACCTTGATTTTAGACTTCTCCTAACCCCTAAACCATAAGTCAATAAATTCCTGTTGTTTAAGGCAACCCATTGTGTTGTATTTGTCTTAGCAGCCAGGAAACTAAGTCAGTATATTTCTGTAAATGCATAGAGAACTTCTGGAAGAATACAAACACAACTGATAATAGTAGCAGCCTCTGGCGAGAGGGGAGTGGGGTTGAGGAGTGGAGTGGAAGAGATACATATGGACTTGTGCCTTTTACTGTATATACTTTTGCTTGAATTTTTTAAGGAGAATGCTTTCAGGTATTGCATATGTACTCAGCATAATACAACAAAACAAAACAAATGGAAGAAAGAAAACCAGTGGACCAGGGTGTAGCAAATAAAGAACAGGCATTTCTTGTTCATTACCAGCTCTATTCCATTCAACTAATGTTGCAAGCATCTCCTGTGTGCCCAGTCCTATGCTAAACATTGAGCAGAGGAAAATGAATATGGAAGGGCACCTGACCTTGGAGATTTCATAGCCAGACTAAACAGGTAAACACACAAACATATAAACACCAGATGGTGGTGTAAGCGGAAGGATAGCAATACAAAAAGGTATTATGGAGAATCATGGGAACAAATCACCTCACCCACCATGGGGAGCATGAGGGGGCACTGCAAAGTGGTCACACAAAACTCCAAGTCTTCCAGAATAACAGAAAAGAAAGGAAAGGAGGGAGTCAGGTGTTCCATGAAGTGTGACCAGTATTATAACTTCCCTATAGCTCACCTTCAACAAAGCTGTTTTTACCTACCACAAACTTAATCCCTCCAGGGGGTGTGATAAGGAATAGACAAAACAGCTGTAGGGCAGCCCATATCAGAGAGAATTGCCAAAAAACTGGAGGCAGAATCAATGTTTTCAATCTGAGCCTGAACAGCCTCGGGGCAACACAAGCATGACCGAAAGGTCAACTCCAAGACCACTGCCTCCATCACTGGGAGTAATGCATAAACCAAGAGCCTCCCTTGGGCAGTATTCTCATTTACCACCAGCAGCAACTTTTCCAGGCAGTGTGTGGGTATTTACCAAGAGTTTATGATTGAGGTTACAAAGAGCACAGTCTCAAGTTGCCTAAGCTCTAAGTGAATCAGCCAATGCTTATGAACACTGTCTTCTATCCTAAACCTGTGGTCCTTTCATCTTCCTTGTAACTGTCTACCTTACTCCTTTCTTTCACATTTCCCATTAGGTGACTTCACAGTGTCCTCCAGTTGTCAGGACCTTCCAAAACCTGTCTCCAAACTGTACTTCCCAGCTTCTTTCCCTCATCTGGGAAACCAGTCTTTGGTACTACTAGTTCTGACTTATCTCAGCCTTGCTAAATCTTGGGGCTGGGCGGCTGCCGTGGTTCAGCAGGCAGGGCTCCGACCTGCCATGCTGGAGGTCTGGAGTTCGATCCCTGGTGCCTCCTGCCCATATGCAAATTTAAAATAAATAAATAAATAAATAAATCTTGGGGCTAATCTGGTAGATTCAACCTGTTGATGTGATGATAGAAGATGAAAGCTTAATGAGCATCAAGGATTTAATCATATCCCCCACAAAACATGTTCAAGTCCTAACACTCAGTCCTGTGGATGGAATTCATTTGTAAATGGGATCTTATTTTAAAGATTTTATTAAGATGAGGCCCAACTGAACCAGGGTGGATGCAGTGGTTTGAAGATGTATGCACCCCAGACAAACATGTTCTTAAATCTAATGATGCATTCCTGTGGGTGTGGAACCCATTGTAAGTAGGGCCTTTTGATAAGGCACTTCAGTTAAGGGTTTCCCACCTAATTCAGGATAGGTTTAATCCTCTTATTGGAGTCCTTTATAAATGGAGTGACTATAGAGAGGGAGAGAGAAAACCACAAAAGCAAGAAGCTGAAATCTGGGAGAGAAAAGAGAGACCAGGAGATGCTGCCATGTGCCTTGCCATGTGGCAGAAGAGCAAAGGATCACTGGCAGCCAGTCTTGATGATGCATCAAGGTGATGCTTTATTCAGTAATTATACATTTGGGCATTCTCACAGTCTTAAACTGTAAGCTAATAAATTCCCATTGTTTAAGCCAATGCTTTTCATGGTTTCTGCTTTAAGCAGTCTAGGAAACTAAAACAGTGGGCCTTAATCCAATATGACTGGAGTCCTTATAAGCAAAGGAAACTTGGAAACAGTCAGGAGTAGGAGGAAGAAGGAGACAGATGGCCAGGTGACAGAGGTAAGGATTGGGTTATGGATTGTCAGCAAGCCACAATCAGAATGCTTCAGATGTCAGAGAAAGCATGATCCTGCCAACACCTTGACTTTGGATTTCTAGATTCCAAAACTGTGAAGCAATAAATTCCTGTTATTTAAGCCAACCTGTCTGCTGTATTTGTTATAGTAGCCATGACAAACTAAAATAAGTTGCTCCTTCCAGGTAATAGATTTATATTTTAACTGAGTCTTCAGGGTAAACAATCTCTTACTTCAAAGCAGAACACTAATATGTAGTAATTTTTTTGAAATTTTTTTATTGTATAATATAACATACATACAAAGCAAAGAAAGAAAAAAGCAATAGCTTTCAAAGCACTCTTCAACAAGTAGTTACAGGACAGATCCCAGAGTCGGTCTTCGGCTACCATACTATCATCTCAGATTTTTCCTTCTCCAGAACATTGGAGGCTAGAAGGAATATATATATTTTTTTACCATCACTTTCTTTTCTTTTTTGTGAAAAATAACATATATACTAAAAACCAAATTTCAGAGCACAGCACAACAATTAGTCATAGAACAGATTTCAGAGTTTGGATGGATTACAATTCCATGTAATATGTAGTAACTTTAATCACAGCATAACACTCTCCCAGCAACTCTGGTCAGAACTGATCACCTCATCTTTGCATCTGGTTCACTAGGACACCCTGTTGTCCAGTCAAGTTTGGCACCTGTGGTCTGTCTCTGCTAGAGGGTGTGAGCTCCATGAAGACAGGGCTCAGCACAGAGCTGCAGTAGTGGAGCTCAATTAAAGTCTGGTTGAACTCACTCATCCTACAATTATATATTGAACTCCAACTATGAGCAAGACACTTCTAGTTAGAGAATCTTAAATGGTCCCTGTTCCCAAGGAGCCACTGAGTATGAAATAGTTCTGCTTCCTGCTTTTGAAGAGTTTACATCCAATGGAAAAAGAAGAGATGGTTGAGGCATAAATAAACCCACCGCAAAGCCAGACACATAAATAACTGTGCTTCCCACATAACAGCAACAGCTCAACTGAATTAAATACATGGACAGGTTCCAGGTCCCTGGTATTAGAAGGAGAACAAACTTACATATAAATAGAAAGAGTTTTATTTTTATTCTCTTAGTTCCCTATTTTATTATGAACTATTTTCAACAGCACAGGTAAAGTATAACAAATATCCTTATTCACATCACCTAGATTCAGTAGTTGTTAAATATTTTGGCATATCTGTCATACCATTTTTAAAAAAAAAAAAGAAGAAAAAGGACTACAGACAGATTCGTAGGCCCTTTAAATCTCTCCTGAATTCCGTTCTTCTGTCCCTGTCTCTTCAGTGATAAATACTTTTCTAAAGTTGCTGTGTAGTCTTCTCGTTTATATTTTAATTCTCTTGTTACATTTATGTGGGTCATAAATTATTTATGATATTGGTAGTTTGTTTTTAGAATTTGAATGATTGCATTCACACTGTGGGTATTATTATTATTATTATTGCAAAAAGCAAATTATATATCCCAAAGAGCACATGGGATAGATGCTATACCACTACTCCAAAATGTTACCATAGCCCACAACAATTCTTTAAAACAAGTCAATTTTTGCAGTTATTTTTTAATCTTTCTATATTTAAAATAAAAAATGATTAAGGACTTTTTAGAGGTTAGGCATTGTTTTAGGTTCTTAAAATCCATTGTCTCTTATTACTTACAGTAACATTTAGAGATAGGTACAGTACATACTCTTTTTACAGATAAGGACACAGATGCTGGGAAGAGTTAAGTCACCCATTCATGACCACACATGTAGGAAATGTCAGAGGCAAGATTTCAAACCCAGTTTTGTCAGCCTCCAGAGCCCAAGGTGTTTCTAGAAGAGAGAAGATACAATTTTATCTTCAAAAATGTACATAAAATTCATTCCTGTCAAAGAGTGATAACTTGAGTCTAATCACAAGGAAGCAAACCCAAATTGAGGGATGTCTTTAAAACAACTGAAATAGACCTTTTCAAAAATATCAGTCATATTTTTGAAAGAAAGACAAAAACTGAGGAAACGTTACAGATTTCAGGAGTCTAAAGAGACTTGACAATTAAATGTCATGAGCCATCCTGTAATGGAAGAAAAAGAGTGCTATAAAAGTATACTGAGACAATTGTTTAAATTAAGCACAGAATGTATTTTTTTAGCAGTAGTAAATTTTAATCATAGCCATATGATTATGAAGGAATACGTACTCATTCTTAAGAGAAACATGCTGAAGTTTTTAGGGGTCAAGTGTCATTAACAGTAACTTACTTTCAATTGGTATATATTTTAGATTAAAATACAACTGTAAAGATGCAATCACAAAAAATGGGAAAATATATAGGTCTTGGTGTAGGCAAGAGTATTTTTCATAACAATACAAAAGAATATATAGTAAAGCTATCAATAGATTTATTTAAACTTCTTTACATGAAAGATACCATAAATAATATAAAAATATAAATAGGAATTAGGGAAAATATATTTGCTATTGTTGTTTTCATAATTGTATAAAAATATCACTTTTGAATGGTTAAAAGATAATAGGATATTCATAAAAGAATTACAAAAATTTAAAATGCATTCAAAATAATTGGTTTTACTAGTAATCAAAG